>JACJUY010008198.1:22394-36953 GCA_014220935.1 Platorchestia sp. MABIK | reverse complement strand
GTATAATTTTTTGAGGTACAGGAGGTGTAGCAAAATTTGTATAAGTTTTTGAGGTATAGGAGGTGTTGCAAAATTTGTATCAGTTTTTGAGGTACAGGAGGTGTAGCAAAATTTGTATAATGTTTTTGAGATACAAGAGGTGTTGCAAAATTTGTGTAATTTTTGAGATACAGGAGGAGCAGCAAAATTTGCATACCTTTTTAAAATACAGGTGGTGTAGCAAAATGGCTTTTTGAGATGTAGGAAATGTTTAAGCATGGATCTTAACTCACCTCTTACCGAGAGTAGGATTCATACTCGTCATAAAATTTGAAATTTTAGGCCACCATTTATTCAACAGGTAGAATAGCTTTTATAGGCCAGTTTGAATTCGCCATAAACTTGTGTCTTTTCTGGTATTATTCATAAGTTAGTGTATACTATTCATTCAACGATTTTTAGGGAATCTAATTTTCAAGGCAGAAAGAAGAAGCATGGTGAAAATGATAGAGGCTAAAAGTGCACGTTCCAAGATATAGACCTCCCATCAGTTATCGCGTTCATCAGGATCTAAAATTCCCTTATAAAATTTTCCGTGACCAACCGTCCGGTCTGTGTCCACCGAAAATAAAATCCTCAGAAAGGCCTCGTCCCCAATTTATCGTTCTCCGGTTTGTTTCAACTGTCACCAAACTCGCCAGTTAGAGACGGCGTCTGTGAGCGCAATCACAAATTTTGCACTAGCGGGAAATGACAGCGCCATCATGAGCCGCCGAGACTTTGTCGGTCTGTCGGGGCAATCAAGAGATTTGGGTGTACTTTGGAGATCTCTGGTCCAAAAATAGAACTGGAGCCACCAGGCGGTCGAGGGAGAGAGCGAGAAAGAGGAAAGGAGAGACAAAGTCGTCAGGATGTCGCTGGCTGATCCGCCACAAGAAATGTGACGCCAGACTGGCTGTCTCTGGACGTTACCGCGCTTGCACAAGGGTAGCAATATTTTGAAGAAAATGATCTACTTTTCGCGAAGGCTTCTGATATCAGTGAGCAAAAATACCCACAGACATATTTCAAAAATTGCTACGCTTCATGTGGAAGTGAAGGGCAGGAATGAGGAATCCCTTCACCGACCCAGCGCCCTTCCTCCCCCTCCTCGGTAGGGGCTGCCTTTGTTCTCGACCGGCTTCCCTTTGTCTCTCGCTGCAGGGTCCATTAGAAGCGCGGTGTCGACCTCTATTACAACGAAAATTGTTGAGCTTCTTTCACTGGCGTCAAGAAGCATATTTGAAGTGCGCCGTAGCGCTTGTGACTCGTTTAGCGCCCGACGTCCGGCAATTGTGAGCCTAAACGCCCGCTTATGTGTGCCCTCTTTCAAGTCTTCCGTGAAGTTTGTGCTAACGCAAAATTCTCGACCTGGCTACGGCTGATTCAATTGAATGGTGAAGCTTTTAATGTTATTTCCGAGCTAGAGTCGGGATCTTGCACTCCATTAGGATTTAAGTGCGGTTCGCTGCACCCAAATTCGATTTATTTTACTCCTACGATCGTAAGTTCGCCGATGTAACAATTTTTTCGTCATTCTACTCGCTGCCAGAAACGTAAAATAAAGCAACAGTTTGTTATTTTTTTGTCGCTTCATGATAGAAAAGGAGTATTTTTGAGAAATCGCAGATTTGATTGAGCGTACTTTCAGTCTGTATATGAACACACGGAGTATATTTACTGCTAGTATGAAACAAGATTCTCAATCGAACACACTTTACTAAAAAATTTGCCAAAGAGAACTCAATTCTGTCGCACGTCGAAATTTGTTTTTAATTTTTTTTTCTAATGAAGTTTCAGACATGGTGGTTGAATACAGTTGAGCACAGTTTTAGACAAGAATGGAAAGAGATTGTTAAAAAATACACATCCAAGTTACTCGTTGAACTCAAATAAAAAATTTCACTTGTGATAGTTTCCTGGCTACTCGTTCATTAAAGAAGAGCTATTAGCAAAGTTTGAGGCATCCTGTGAGAGCCGTCCTATCGGTGGACTAACAGCACTCGCTTAACTATAAGGCGGGATGTTAACTCGACAGTTTGAAAGCCGTTTCTGCTCCACAAGTTAAGATGTGGGACAAAGGGGTTCTGCATCCATGTCACTCACGACGTTACTGGTGTAATTCACACTGAAATACAGGAGTCTGTCCTGTTATCCTATTTTCTTGATATTTTTCGCGAGGCATTGAAAAATTTAGTACAACAATGAAAAAAAGAGAACAAACTATAAAACTTTGACTAGACTCACTGTGCAGTATACGAGGCAGGCCCCGAGCATCATGGTGAGCAGCATGGACCACATCGACGACGCGATGACCTGACCAAACAAATAAAAATTCAAGAATTATTGCAAGGCTGTAGCCCATCATGAAGTCAATAATGGAATCGTGTACATCAAACATTATGAAACTTCAGGTCAGACGAATGAAGTTAAGTTATATTGGTCTTGATCAGATCAATAAGGTATGAGGTCACTTCTCTCAAGGAGTGAGGATAAGTTAGATTCATTGACTTCACAATACTTTGTCTTCATGAGTGATGAGTTCAGCTCGTGAAGATGTCGTTGTTGCGGAGAAATCATTTTCGTGGCTTTACGTCGATTTTTCTCCATTTGATGGGCATCTGGATTTAAGGAAGGGATTAATGTTGCACTGAGTTCTCTATAAATATTTTAATCAGTGCCATATAAATAGGTAAAATTGTAATCTTTGATTTTTTTTAATCAAAGTTTTCCTTACTTTGCTAAAGCCGAATGCTTTTTAAAAGCCCAGGTATTAGAGATCTACGGCTTTCTCACTGGAGTAGATCCGATTGACTTCTTCAAATAAGCCAAGGCGCATTGCGAGACAGCAACGTTTTTCCCGGAATCCATTCTGAGTGTCTGCAATCAAATTTTAAGTTAAGAGATATTTTGCATTGCGGAGTTTGAGGAACTTTCCTATTCATTTACTAGCGACAAATGTCAGGCTGATTGGGCCTAAATTATTGGATACTTTTTCGTTACCTTTTTTGAAAATCGGAGCGAACATTAGCTCTCTTTCAATCTTACAGAACTTACTGATTTGAGAGGAATAGATTGAACATGTTCTCTAAGAGATCGCTAATTACTTCAGGCGTTTCTTCGAGTGTACGGCGAAGTAGACCCTCAGGTCCAGTCGATTTGTATGGGCCTTTACGAGACCGAGCGGGTTTTCAAACTATTACACTGAGAATACGTCGTCTGTTAGTGCTAGCTAAATTTTTAAGGCTTAAAATAAACATAAATTCTTGTTAAATTATCCCTCGGGAACACTAAAGTCAGCGTTTTGTTTAAATTTCTGGCTACACTTTTTGTCCCATGCTTGCCATAGCCGTGTGTGTAGCGGACCTGACTTCGTGCGGGGAGACCCGGGTTCGAGTCTCGGCGCTGGTGGCGATTTTCTCTGTTGGGCCTAGGAGAAAAATTCTAAGCACAAGACCCCACTCTCCCCAGATGTCTGAAATGGGTACCGGTCTTGACCGGGGGAAAGCGTCATGAGCGTCATGGCGTCCTGGTGTTAGTTATAAGGCACTTGAAAAACCAATGTAAAAGGTGATATGTATCATGCTTCAATTGGAAATAAAGCATCCGTAGATGCCGATGTTTGTTTGTTTGAGATTGACCGTCAAGATCGGTTAATGGTCGAAAGTCACCTCATTGCAGAGTTCCATTATATTAACACTAGAAAACTTCTGGTGAGCTGCAACAGTAATCGATTCATTACGATTTACATTTCTGATCATCGGCC
The DNA here is from genome assembly GCA_014220935.1 of Platorchestia sp. MABIK. Taxonomy (NCBI): domain Eukaryota; kingdom Metazoa; phylum Arthropoda; class Malacostraca; order Amphipoda; family Talitridae; genus Platorchestia; species Platorchestia sp. MABIK. Next base: position 33,169 of record JACJUY010008198.1, on the reverse strand, counting down.
CTGGACGCGCTTTTCAGCTCCTTCGATCGAGCAAACGGTCTTGGTTGCCCTTGTGATCATTTAACTAACGGCCCTGCTTCTCCTGTCCCAGACGAAGGGCTTTTTGCCTGGTACGTTTTCAGTCTTCCACATAATTGTTTCCTGACATTTATGAGGTGTCTTATCTTCTGAGAGGACAAGGTAGAATTATTGGTTGGGATCAATCGTAGTGTTGGAATATGATGCGCTGCAGCGGTGAGAATTTTTTTTCTAAAATCATGGCACTTTCTTGCAGGTTTTTATTCCTCATTAGATTTTCGTAGCCAACACAGCCGATTTCTTCCTTCATTAATTGGAAGTTTGTCTGTGAACAGTTGGGAATGCATTTTCGTCCTCCCTAAATGTAAAGGCGTGGACAGCGAGCGAAAAATCAGTCATACAGTGATCTTTCACTTAGTTCTTCCTTTCTTTGAATTTTTGGACTCAAAATTCTTCTTACTTTGAAAACGCGTAATCTCCTCGCACTCCAAACGTTTTTCTGCCTCTTTGCCATCCGTGAGACTTTGGTCGTGGCGATACTAACTTAATATCATTAATTGGTTACAGTTTCGATTGGAGTAATACAAGAGGTGTGCAAGCTATGCAGGAAGTGCCGATTATCATTTCTAATGTTCATTTGAATTTGGGTTATGATGACGAAGCCTCGTTTATTATTTTGTCTTTTTGGGACAAGGAGAAGCTGTTGCAGGGATTATATATTAAAGAGATCAATGAACTTATTTCCACTGGCTCGACTCAACAAAAGGTCTTTTTGAAGTTACCCACAATCCATATGTATGTATGTAAGTCACCCAAAATTAGTATTTCGTGGAAAGTATTGCAAATGCTCTCGAGATAATCATAAAGTTCATCGTCATAGGCTGCTGTACTGGCAGGGTTTCTATAAACGAGAACAATTTTATGAGTTTTTCTTTGTTGTGGGTGAATTGTTATTTTGGCGTAACAGCTCAACGATTCGGATTCATGGCTTCGCTTCAAAATCTGGCGGTAGCTTTTCTTTGATGTAAATTATGAACCGCCTCCTTCTTCGCTCTCAGGATCAACGTCGCAACACACTTCGTTGAGAGCTACGATAACACGTGACAGAGTCGATGCAGTAGCTTGCACCTAGTGCGTATTTGGCAGCGTTCTTCGGAAGTTAATAGCGAATATTTTAGGTGACTATCGTTATTTCAAATTGAATGTGTTTCACAGCTTGTTGTTCTTGACAAGGTTTATCGTTTTGTTCATTGTCCGGTTTGGGTAGCGCGTAGTCGTTATCTCCTCCCTCTCGGTTGGCCTCTGAAGATTGCATTACATCAGTTGGTGGTTGCTCCACTGGAGCTTTTATAGCAATGGTGAGCAGAGCTGGTCATTACTTTGCCTAGATACTTTTTGTATCTAGATACATTTGAAATTGAGTACTTAATTGCTGGATCTTGATACTTTTGAAGAGCATCTAGATACAAGTATCTTTAGATACTTTCAGATCTCCATAGGTACTAGATACTTTTTACATATTTTTTGTAAAACAAAAAAGTGTTTCAAAAACGAATTAATAATACTAATTCCAAACTTCAGTTCTCAGGATCCTTATAATTAAATAATAAATATACACATCACCAATCAAGAGCTAATTATTGTTCAATGAGTTCGAATCAATAACTACTGTTTACCACTGACCATGTATGTTTATTGTTAGCATAGACATAGAGTATGTATGTATGATGTTAGGCAGCGTGACTCGTTCAAACGTAAACAGAACGTATTCGTATGGTTCCGTTCAGTCAGTAGTTTATCCAAATTTCTTCATAATATGAGCATAGGGTGATCTTAATCTTATTCATATCATTCATATTGGTAGATCAACAGACGATTAGTAGATCAACGATGCAAACATCACATTATGACTAGGGTTTATTTAGATGTAGAACTGTACTTCTTTTGAAAGGGTTCTGAACAGTAATTAGCAAGAGCTCGGACGCTGAGCATTCAACTCTAAGTCATTTTATATGCTGAAAAGAATCTGATGTTGTAGCTATCTGATCTGACAAAACATTTACTTCATTCAGTAAATGTTTTGGCAGATCAGATCGCTCCAACATCAGATTCTTTACACGAAATAAAGAGTTGAATGCGCAGCGTTCGACCACCCAAGTGTCCGAACAGTTGAATATTATCAATTCATCATTCATATTTATTTTAAATAATGTATTATTAATAAGCTGCCAATTTTATATTATACTCAGCAGTTTGCTTTTCCATCCAAGTTTTCATGTTAACTGGGTTAATTATTTATAGTACTGCTGAAGATGTTTAATGAATGGAATACAGATATATTTTGTCTATGTTCCATTGGATAAATTCCTCCTGCGTGTTAATTTTAGTGTTATAAGGGTTTTGGTGTATGTTGTAAGATGAAGTAGTGAGACAGAGAGAATTAAAGGAAAAGTATCTATAGTATCTAGTATCTAGATACATTTTGGAGTATCTATGACCTGCTCTGCTTGTGGGTGCGACCCGTCCGAGCATCACCCCCGGGATGACTATAGGACTTGTGGTGCTGCAGCTGTCCGCATTGCCTGCAACTGCCGAGCTGCGTGCTGTGGAGCCTCTGCTAAACTTTGTCGTCTTGTTTGGCTTCCTGTGAGTTGCTCCGCCAGCCAACGAAATAAGATGTGCTTCGAAGCCGTATGTTATAAGTATAAAGTAAAGAGTGTACAAACGCTCATGTTTTCAGTTTCTTCGCATTTTTGTGAATCGTTTATCTCCTCGTTGTTGGTAGACACCTCTAAATACACTGCTTTTGGGATCATCTTTTGTTTGTAATATCGTGGAAAGTGTGTAGGAAAATATTGAACGGAGCAGTGCTGAAGTTTAGCAGTTGAGAGTAATCCCACAAGCATGGCATTCCTCACTTCACCGAAACATATAACTTCATTTTAGAAAAGAGGAAATGACGCTAATTGTACTGAGAGATGAAATCCATTTTTATGAAGCTTTCAATTTCACACATCATTTATGTTGATTTGTGGAAAAATTACGCCGGGATCTGTCACAGCTTTCGTTTATTTCCGAAAGGTTATAAGTCATGTCGACCTGTGGGAGTTTTTTTTTAGTTCCTACATTACTGCTTCGAAATGTCGACGCAGTTCATCTGGCTGCAGCGACATTACGCCATGTGTTCCGCAATGAATTGTGACAGAGTCTAGGAGGCACCTTAATCTGTCTTGCAGGCGCTGTGTCTGTATTGTCCAGGCTGAGTTCTTTTTGTTCAGAAAAGCCGTGTTTGAGCTCGCTTCTTTGTTTTCAAATGATGTTGTCTCCAATAGCAAAAAACTGTTGGGTTCTTACTGAAATTGACGCATTCTTTTTTTCAATGGACAATATCATTTTTCTAGCTATGTCATCGTTTGTTACGAGTTGTTTGTTGCTTTGTTCGAATTATGAAAAAGTGGATATTAGATAGCGGAGGTTTGTATGGGTTGAAAGGTTGTTCTCAGCTTTTCTGTCTATAATCACTCGTGGAAAATTCATCCCACATACTTCTAAATTAACATTTTGAGCCGGAGCTTCGCGTCGCTTTCCCACTGTCTGTTGTTTGCCACCGATTCGGACCATGAAAGAAGTGTGGCGGTTGGAAAATTTTGAATAGTTCATTCGGCTGTTGAGATTTTACCAAGGAGCGGTCGATGCAGCATCTGAGAAATTTAGAGTGTGGATTTGCTGTCACAAGATAGTTTATTGCCTCGTGAAGTAGCATTACTGGCCACTGAGTCCCGCTGCTCTACTGCCTTGTTGCTACTAGTTTTTTTGAACTGGTTTTAATTTTGTGTGCTGTACTCTATGAATTTCTTTATTTTGTTTTCGGGGTTGTTTTTTATTTCTTAGAGGTGTTCGGGTCATTGAAAGTCCGCAAATTAAAAAAATGGCTGACAGACAATATAATAGTTAGACGGGAGATCTGGCCTGTTTAAAATATATGAGCTTATTACTTAGTTTTAAAACGAAATAAACGCAAACGAAATGACTTCTGAAAATTTGAAGAGACTTTTCTGTCTTTTCTTGAGTTTGCCTTGAAATGCCGATATATTATCCTGAGGGCCTAATTTATCCTCTACTAATAAATCTCCCAGCTTTAGTTACAGTCTCTGCCTGAATACCTTTCTACCACTTTTTTATTTTGTTTCCTTATTGCCTCTTAAAGTGGCCTAGTGATACACCGAGTGTGGAATCTGACTTGAGTGAGTGGAGCGCACGATTTGATTATATGGGTTTGGTGCTCTGACATTCTATTTATTGGTACTCCTCCGCGTCGTGATCTTTAGTAATTTTTGAGGTTTCCCTGTCGTCGTAGTATCATCTACGGCTCTTAATTCACCGTTGCTGGCGGAACTACAGCCGCGCACCCAAGTGGGCTGCGTCGATCGCGCTCCTGCCGAGGTTTTGTTCGGACTCAGCCGTGACATCGGGAGTTGCTGAGGCTATTGCGGGGTGCGGTTTGGTAGTAGATCGCTTGGCTATAAAAGTATTGAATATGTAGCATTATATTCTCTTTCAGGAGCTTGATTAATTAAAAATGATTTCACTATTCCAGGGTGCTGATCGGTTTATTCCAGTGGTGCAGTTTCCGACTCCACAAGACGTGGAATAAGTTCGGTTGCTTCCGTTGTTGTTGCTGCTGGAAGCTGTATTTTGCTGACTTTCGAGTACCTGCCTGTCCACTTGCCGTTTTGAATCGTCCTTTACGCCTTTTAGCAAAAATCATACTAATAAAAAGCAATGAAAGGAAATCGCATAAAATGAACTAATATATTATATACTCGACTTTTGCGGCTATTTTAGCAATGTACAATTAAACATGCATCTAAAAATTAGTCGTCTTAATTCCCACAAGACTGGAAAATCTAACACAATATCGTTTTTCGCACCATCCCTCAGAGTTCCGAAGCGGTTGTTGGTGTCATATCGGAAGTGAGGCCTACATGTCAAGCAGAGGTAATTTTGAGTTCGAGAGAGACCAGTCATGTGCGTTTTCCTTCACCCGTTAAGTTTCAAATCTTTCAGACTAGGATGCATGCGATGACGTTCAAGCTAGACCATAGTACTTCGTGATCAGAATTCATCAATTCTGTGCATATTTTCCGTACATTTTCTTTGTAGTCACTGCCTGTTTTACTCTCTCATTTATATTTTTCATTGGTTTCCAACTAGCTTCAGCACTTCTGGGGCTCACATGCCTCCAGCGATAAAAGAGTCTCAGAATTTTTACCGTGCTAGTCTTTATGCCGTTATTGCAGGCGCGTCGATATTAATTGTTTTCCTACAGGGCGTTTATCTAGCGAACGAGTTGGCTATTATGTGGGATTGCAGGATAAATTGCTCCGACTGGCTTTGAATTTCATCTCTGATATGAATTCAGGTCACGTTATTACGTCGTGGCAGGCTGGTGCGTGTCGTTCCCGATGAAGGCAATTCCAGCATTAGATACTGATTTTGTTTTCAACGTTTTCCAAACACTCTGGGAGAAGCTCGAGTTGTTGACTTATTTCTTGAATATTCTACTTCTAGTTTTCAATTTGCGCTGATGATTCTTGGCCAGCAAAAAAAAAGGCTTGCCTTCATATTGTAGCATTTCGTGTCGTAGAATAATTGTAGACTAACGTTTCCTGATAATGTTTATGGTATTTCACTTCTGCTTTATGAACTCATTTTACCCTTGAATCATTCCCCATCATTTAAGTCAGTGTTCCATGCTTATCATTGTTCACCAATAACAATTTGTTTCAAAAAATCATGGGGAAGCGTAGGACTAATAGCGAAGATCTTGTATTTGTATCCCAATCATAAATTATCGCCTTATGAATAGCCAACACACACTCTCGTAGACTAGCAGTAATTAGCTTAATATGAGCATCCAAAACTCCCTTCATGAATGCTTTTAAAATGAGCCTGCCCACCATAATGATAATGCAAGCTTTTAGACAATACTTCAATCTTACAAGACGTTTAATGAATGCTGTAACACTATTCTTGAATTACATCGTTTTACAATATTGTATTTAATCAATAATGATCATTATGTTGAAAATTATTCTTAATTACATTCTTAGAGTAATTGGTGAAATCATTAACGAAAATATGAACTTGATCACGTGTGAGGCCCTCGCTCACCATGTCAGGAAACCAGCTGTGCATGTCTTTCCATTTATAGCAGCTCCTGGCCGTTATGCATTAGCATGAAGTGTTACGAGTTAAGGCGTACACAGAAAATAAATTATATAGCCTAGGTTGTGTAGTAACACAAACACTTGTTTTCACAACGGTATTTCCAATGAAAACATTTTTCAAAAATAAGTAAAGATCAAATGATTACAATTTCGAAATAGATATGAATTTTACCCTTAAGCAGGATTTTTATTCATAAACCTTATTTAAATCGGGGCTTGTAGATAACAATATACCACACATTGAATACCAAAAATAGCTTTGAATAATAAATTGAATTGCTGCACTGGTTGACCTGAAAAATTTGGATCATTCCGTCGTATTCCATTTGGAACTGGTTCACGGTAAATTGAATGATGAAATTTCTAGTCTTCCATAAGAACACATGCAACATTTCATGATTGGTTCAGAGTAACCTATATTAAATAGTTACAGCCGTCATGCATCCAATCAATATTGGTGCCTGGGATAATGATATATAATTTCAATGACGTTTTAGGATAACCCACCGGCCACTTGCGCCGCTTGGTGATGGCGAAGGCGAAGGTCATGGCGAGGGCGATGGCGGCGGCGGTGATGAGGAGAGGCACCGTCCGCACGAGGCGCTCTGGTGCCGTGGAGCACGACAGCGGCACTCCGCTCTCCACGCTGCACTCCTTGCAGCCAGCCGGGCACAGCATGCACCTACAGCAACAGAGGAAGATAAGCTAGACTTGGTTCGTGATAAGTTGCGGTATTTTAGAGCAGAGGTTCTCAACCAGGGGTAAATTTACATCTAGTTGAGGTAAATTTCAACTATATATTTCAACTGCTGACTGACACCAAGCACTCGATCCTGGCCGTACATTGACAATATTCCGCCAGTGCGAGTAGAAAAAGTTAGACACTAACGAATGTAGTTCCAAAGAAACAAACATTCATGGTTCATGGAGGCAATTTAACCATTATGACTTACGGCTCATATTATCAATGTCTCGGTGATCAGCAATATCAAGGTTTACATTACAGCGAACTTTGTTTGTATTCATTTCGACACAAAATTGCTACTGAGGTGCGTTACGAGAATGGAATTAATTTTACACATTGCACAAATGGCCGCTCAAATATCATCAGAGGAGATATTTATAAGTCAGCTGGATATATAATGAACTGTAATAAACATAATAACAATGTTTACAGACATTGCAAACGTTGTATTGATATTATGAGAATTTTAACCTGGCGCTAAATGATGCAAAACATTAAAAAAGATGAACAGGTTGTTCCCGAGGTGAAGAAATGAAGTTTTAATTCGAAAAGAATAATTTTCATACACTGACATCAAAATTATGTTTATCATTAAAGATTTGTCTGTTTTTCACCTTGCTCACAAACAATGCACTTAAAATATCAGAAAATAACACTCAAGCTGCTTTTCACTTTGAAATACTGCGGCACCACTCCCTCCCATAAAGAAAAAAGCCAACATGGTCCAATTTTGCGCGCAGCCGCTAATGTAAGACCGCGGGGGATGTTTCCTTAAACAGCGTACGCGCCATCAGCAACAAATTAAACACCTAGAAAATATGAGGTAAGCCTGAACGTGTGAGTTTAATTACATCATTTTCTAAAGTCTATTGATCGTCTGAGGTAAAGGTGCAAGAACAAGTGTCTATTTATCAATAATCATTTTACGATTTAGGAAATGAAAAATGATATATTATAAATGGGATTTAATGTAAAAGAATTTTCTAATAAAATTTTTAAACATTTGCTTACCACTCACTACATATATAGAGAGTATATTGTTATTTTATCTTGCATCAGAATATTCTTTAATTTCGTAAAGCTCACTGAGACTGGAGTATGAAAGTGTAGGTCCTTGTATCACTTACGTCACTTGCACGAGCGAAAATGTAGCGTGGTAGGCTGGGAGCTGATTTTTATTTAAAAGATGTACATTTATTGAGCCTTTGGGTTTAAACTGCTTATCTTGCCCGGTTGGGACATAGTAGTTGTGAGGAATTATTAAGGAGAAAAGCAAAAGTGTTGAAAAGTTCAGAGTGTTCAGTTTTCATGTTTTTATTCTTTTTAAAAGTTAGGCAGTCGTTACGGAATAAAGATGGAATTTTACTGGAGTTACCAGAGACTTGAATCGCTTCAAAAATGATGAGTTGAAATTAGTTTTTCAAGAGTATGTTGTGTCGAGCAGGCTGGTGTGAATCAGATGACTATGTCTATACGGTGAAGTACCAGAAGAAGCCTCACAAACTATGTCAACACTGCCAGTCGTTATCTAAAAATAACTCACAAAATGAAATTGCATTCTCTGTTTTTCAAAGGGATTTCAAATGCGTTCTTGTTTCATTTTCAGTATTTTAATAATCTTTAAATTCAGTGTATCCTCTTTCTTAGATCCTGTAGGTAAGTGGAATTTATGGGAGACGTAAATATGCTTCAGGAATCGGACATTTGGAAAGATCATGTTCCCAGTTCATATTTTGAGAATTTTAAGTTTTACGTAAATATCATATTAAAGACAAAAGCCATGAGCAGTATTTTGCTCCAGATTATTTTGAAAGCAGAGCTAGCACATCAGACAAAGCGATTATTAGAGACTATAAGTAAATAGATAGGTCTATAACTGATATGCAAGGCCTACTGATGGTGAAATTTGTTGCAGAAGATATACATGGTGCACGTTTGAACAACTGCCGCCATCTTTGTGATAGGGTGAGTTGGCCAGCAAAAAGGTCCCTCAGCATGCACATCTTTGAGTTCCGTACTCTAATGCAATGCAGGTCAACTTCAAAGTACATGCGAATTGCAAAAAATTGGGATTGGAATACATAATTTAAAAAGATAAATTTCGTGTAATGATTGCAAAACCATTGCTCTGTAAGTGCCACCCAGCAATAGATTACAAGATTTAAAGCAATTTACAGTTCTTCATTTTATAGAATCTCACAGTTTATAAATAGCGACCAAAAACTTTTCAGCAGTGATTTTACGCTAGAAAGAACGCTATCTCATTTCAGGGGAAATAAATTTCACAATGATGAAAAATTTCAATTGAACGTTTCACTGGCACAGTTCCTACGTACGACAGGTTAAGTCCGAAGAAACACTTGCCTTATCATTAACGGTATTTTATTTTTCACCTTTTAATAGATATACTTAGAAATTGAAATGCTCATGAAGAGAATACCTTTTCTACAACACAATATTACAATGCTAGTTCTCTCGCATACGTATGCAAACTGGGGCCAAAATCACTGAAGTCAACTACTTCAGAAGGGGAACAATCTTGGAACTGTTGAAATGGGATCATAATGTCACTTCTCATTTTCTATTCGTAATATTACAAAGGTATTTTGGCCATTCTGCTTTAAAATTGCGTCCTTTAGCTCATGATGGTGGGACAGTTTTCGAACTTCATGACTTTAGATGAGCTGGATGCTTTCATTTAAGAAATTCAGTTCAGGGTTAAACTCATGAATACATTCGTATTAGAAATGATTTTTAATTATACGGTTTTATACAAGGTCCTGTCTTCGGGAATGTGACGGTTACATGAACGATTCTCACGGTGTCTTCATTTTCCCTTTAAAAACGTCAAAGGGATACAGCAGAACCAGAGCCTACCCCCATAAACTCTACGGTTGTATAGGGTAGTATTTTACTATCACTCTTTATTTTTCTCACAAACTTCCATACGCTTTGTAGTCTGTTACTTGGATCCATTCAATGCTGTACATCGCAGCAATAATTCAAAGTTTTCAAGAAATTTGGCTATTTCTTCTATCGTCGAAGCCAAATTACAATTTTTTTTTCTACTAAATCATGTTAGATTTGATTGGTTGCAGTGCTGCGTTGCTTTGGCTCGAACATTAAAGAACTTTTCTTAAAATTAGAGTTTCGAACTTCAGTTATTCGCAGCACACGAGGATTGGAATATAACGCTTTACAGAATGAACTGAAATTTTTTCATCTTAAACGTTTTACATTCATTGTAGAAACTTGATATACCCAGAAAACAGGAATTATACTATAACTAAGCAAATTCTATCATACCAGAGAACAAAACTAGTGCAAGTTAAGTTATTTTGGATTTAAGTTTAGTCCAACGAGTGTCATATGAATATAACTTTAAAGAACGTATTATTCGTAGCAATGTCTTTTGATGTTTAAAAGAAATTAAGTTGCTCACTGTCTGCCTCCTGAGCGTGATTAGAATTCAATCTTGTGCTACTAACAAATGAACGGAGGAAAGCACTCAGATATCTGAACGTTATTTCTGATAATTACATTTAACAATGAATAAAAGAGCAAAGAAAATCGCTTTTTTTGAAATCATATTTGTTTAAAAAACATTTCAATAAAAATGAGAACGTTTCGACTAAATTTTAGTCATTTTCAACTATCTGAAAAAATACAAAAACACCGAGCTATAACAAGTTCAAAATACAATCATCAGTGGAATATATGACATTAAAAAATACATAAAAGAGAGAAAGACTGAGACTACACTAATTGCAGAGGGAAGGCAG
>JACJUY010008198.1:0-22259 GCA_014220935.1 Platorchestia sp. MABIK | reverse complement strand
ACATGAAGTTACCAGTCCTGAAGGGAAACCATTTTGACTAAAAAACAACTTCAAAAACTCAAATTCGCTATGAATGATATGAAATGAAGAGCAGACACTGTAGGCCCTGGAGAGTAATGTTTTAACACTGTTAATTTTAAATATAAATGGGCTGAAACTAAAGAAACTTATTCCTAGGCCAGTAAATGTTTGCTTGCGAAAAACAGAACTTTGAAAACTGCCATCTTTACGGGTAATTTTACTATCCAAAAATGAGAGAGAATTGTGCTTCTCCGTAAACTTAATGTTGGGGTGTTGAGAATTCAGATATGCCAAAAATAAATTACAATGCATGGGACTTTTGAACAGTAAGAATGTATCGTCTATGTATCGTCTGTAAAATACCGGCTTAAAATTCACAGGGCAAGAGTCAAGCCATCGTTGTTCGTGATAGCACATAAAAATATTAGCTAAAGTGGGCCCCAGCGGCAGACCCATACCCAACCCATCAAGTTGTTGATAAAATTTGTCACCAAACATAAAAAATGAATTAAGAACAGAGAGCTGAAGTAAGGTTTTGAAAAGAGGTTTGGTGAGGCCAATGACTAAGTCAACACTAGCAAATAAATAGTTTAGGCAAATTTCAATTGTTTCATGCAACGGGATATTAGTGAACAGGCTCTCGACATCAAAGAAAACCATAAATAGTTCATTGGCATTATTAAAGAAAGTCACTTCCTCAACAAAAGATTTTGAATTAGGCACAGTTTACATGTTACACGTGAATGGTGACAAAATAGGACTAAAAATTTGGCAAGATTGAAGCTAGGGGTTTTGTAAGCTGCGAATATAGGACGGAATGGATAATCAACGTTAAAATTAGGTTTATGAATTTTTGGCAAGCCGTAAAAAATGCCTGGACCGGATCCTGAGACAAACAGAGTTTTGTACAATTCATCAGTAATTATGGCCGATTTCTTGTGTTTTCAATTAAAGCGATTGATTTCAATTAAAGCGATTTTCTTTGCTCTTTTATTCATTGTTAGACTTTGCAAAAAGCAAAACTTTTACTTATATCCATAATTACATTTCTAATAGGAAAATTCTGACACCTAGTGATATTGGCATTTTATTAAGATGAGCGTATCACCCACAAAATTTAAAACGCTACGGTTTTTGGAAAATTTAGAAGCTTTCATGAGCACATTTCAGAGTATTGTAAATATCTGAATCAGAATGACAGCTATGTCGTACGAAATGAGTAGTCTACTCATGCTTTCCTTCTTCAATGCCAAAATCTATGAAGCGATGAATTTGATCATTGCACATCTCAAGCCTATTTGTGGATAAATGCGAATAAAAAATGACTGCGTAACTGCGTGAAAGCGTCCTGTTTTCTGAAACAAGATACTATATATGACGACACTGACCCTTCTGCTCCTTTCAGCCGCGAGGTCGAGTCCTGCAGGGCTGAGTGGGAGGTGTTGGGCCTGTAGTAGCCGGGGCGACACTCGCACACGTACCCGCCGCGGGCAAATCCAAGTCCAGTCACAGCTTTACACTGCCAACGAGAAAAAGAGCCACAGGGTTACATTCAGACGTATCACGGAACTACTGTACATTAGACACAATTACACTAGTTTGCTTGAAAATCGGCCCTGATACCATTCCTGATGATTCTTAAGTAAAGTGACCTCCTGAATTCGAACATGACTCCCGTTTTTCCTCATCATCCACTGTTTTCGGGAGATCCCCTTTCCTCCTATTTTTATAACTTTTCGATAATTTAGAAGGAAGAAAAGGAGGCCCTCAGGTATGACCACCATTCCAAAATTCGACGTTTATTGAACATCTGAATCGAAAAGAAAAACGAGCATTCCAAAACTTGGGCGAAAACTTTTTTGGTTTACAGCAAAAGTGATTATAATGTCGCTCATTTCGATTAATTCCTCACAGCGTATAAGGCAATGGGGTGTGACATGTATAGTAAAGTACGTTTCCTTAACTTCCGCCAGGACTTCTTCCCGGAAAATTTAGGAGCAATTTCAGGTGAACCCGAGACACTGTTCCACAAAGACATCAGTAAGTTCTAGAGGAGATTTTCAGGGGCGAGCATGTTGGCAGAGTACAGCTGGTTTTTTATTTCTACCTCAGTGAACAAAAGGAAAGCAAGCACCAAATGAAGGTACTTATCTTATGTATTTGTGTGTGATTCTTTACGGTTGTTATTTTACGTCTTACATTTATCGTTTATTATTCTAAGTAGAAAAAATAATCCATATCAAAAAGTGGTAAAAATAGCGGAGGGGGTCCCACGAAAACGGCGGGTGGTGGAGGAGAACGGGGGTTATATTCGGTTTCAGGAAATTTTTTTGATAAGAATCAGCAGGAATGGTGTGAGGGCTCAAAATTTTTTTTTCAGTGTGGTTCGTGCCAATTCAGTTGATTATAATTAAGCACATTGACGAGCGTACAATCGATCTCCGAGTAGTACGATGTCGTCTTATCCAAACTTCAATTTACACAGATAAAAATTGTCTCAGTTATTCGTAACTTTAGTCAAATATTTTATAAGTTGCATAACAGGGACTTATTTTTAGCAGCACAAATTAAGGTTTGTAGAAGATTACGTCACACAACCCGATGATCAACTGACAGACACCGTTTACTTTGCTGTTTTTATCCAATGAAAATACGAAACAAACCAACGTCAAAGCGTACGTAGAATGTCCATTAACACCGTTTAATTTCAACGAATATCCAAACCAACTGACTTTCCTAGAAAGGAAGCGACATTGCCTTTGGATGTTCACAGTTATTTGAAACTTATTTCCCTTTTTGTTTTGTTACTGTTATTGGTTCAGATAATGTGAACATGAACATATGTATTAGAGTCGTAATGAGTGGCCTTAGAAAATGAGCTAACGCCTTAAATCAAGATTTTAAAAACGAACGGACATCTCCGCGATATCGTTCTTCCTAAATCTTCCTAAATAGACAAGGAAACTGGAATAGAATACATAATTGAAAATTCAGTCCGATCAAAACTCAATTAATATATTAAAATCGAATTGACAGAATATGACCAACATGAAGGGCAGTCATGCAAATTTCAAAATTAAGAATATTTACATACAAACTATAATAAGGCCCAAATTTCCGAGAATTTTGTGGTTGTGATGAAAATGAACAGCAAGAAAAGTTGAAGTTCAGTTTTTACGATGTGGACCCTAAGTCAATTTGAATGAAGAAATAAATTATTTTATCACTTCTCCTCGTTAAAACACTTCCGCAGCAAATAAACTTCAAAAACAAAATTAAGGGTTTCTAAAAAACTGGAAAGAAAAATATATGTGTGTTCTGAATGTTAAGATCAATGATGTTGCTAAAATGTTCCTAAATTTTTCATGACAAATACAAGTGCTTTTTAGATGGGCAAGTGCGTATACCGGGAGAGCCGCAGAAAACAAACTGCTCACATTAAATTGCAGTTACAACTCAGTAATTAATTGAATTACCAGATACCAGAAGGACCTGTGATGATTCTACAGTCCATGATATCGCAAAGTTATATCGCTCAATGAAAAAACTCGCACTTAATTTTTAACTAAAATAGTTAAACCAATCCCAACCCATCCTAATCTATCAAATCCTAACCTAACATGACACTGCAACCTAAACTATCGTAATCTCTAATCTAACGTCATGACCTACTCAAACCTAAGGTCACAACTTGCACTAACCTTAAAATCGAAACCTAACCTGTTTTAACCAAACCTGTCATAATCTATGCTAACTAACATAACCTAGCCTAACCCATCCTAACCTATGCTAACCGCCCTAATCTTACTTATTTTAATGGATCCTAACCTAACCAGAATTTATCATTTATCATAAGTCGGGTTGGCCAGATAACGACAGCTTTAAGATCAAAAGTAACGTACGACTCATGGATATGCAAAGGGATGGTCAGGCCGGCGAAACCTTAGTCGAATATTGATATACTAACGATGTCCTTACTTTTTTATTTGGAAGCAGTATCAGTGATACATTTGTAAAAATTTAATATAAAAGATACGGTTTTCTCGGCTGTCACAGTATTTCTCACGGAGATCACCCTTGAAAACATTTTGCAACTTTCCAATTTCCCAAGCACATATTCGATATGGAAGAAGAAATTCGCTGTTCATTTAATCGCGTGAGTTTTCTTCAGAAATTATAAATAAGGCAATAAGTGTTAACAAAAAACCTAGCACAAAATACAAAATTTTAATAGGTAGCCATTCTTTATTTCATGCTCATCAGATTATTCTATTTTATAAAATTGAGCATTCAGCTTCCACACTTCACTAGCTCAAAGTTCTTCCCTTTTCACATTAAGCTTGCTCGTAATTATACACTCATCATTTCAAAGTCTGAACACCTGCGCAAAGCATCTTTTGCATCGTCAAAAATATACAGTTTTAGGAGCAAATTTGGTTATCAGACAAATTGCAGGCTGACGGCTTCCTCATGCTTCAATGATCGACTCCAGAGTATAATGCAAATACCCCGAAAGATGAATCTAACGTTTTGAATAGAATTGATTCCCTAACATTTTTACCCTAAATTTAATTTTAATTTGTAAATTTACAAATTGCAAAGAGTTAAAACAAATTTTCCATGTAAAAGGCACAACCTCAAGCAGTAAATGGGAAAACTAAAACGTATGACTGCACAGTAAATTTATACAGCACCGATATCAAGGGCTCAATAGCAGCATCTGCGTAAATTTTGCGTCCATTACATATAATAGTTTCAATTATCAAAGCAAGCTCAGCAGTTTTAATAGCTCAGCAACATAGTTAATTCATTTCTATTTTACGCTGTACACTCCGTAATGAACATCACAGACGCTGAATCTTAACTGAAGTTTTTGGCTCTTCATACTTCTGTGCTAAAGAGAATGTTACTGAACCAAAACAACCTCAATTTACGTCTTTAAACTTCCCCGTCATGCGTCGAGTACTATCGGTTCGGTTGCGGTTCTCCCACTGTAAAACATTTCGGAAAAATTCCGTCAATTATTTTGGCTCCAGCTAAACCTGTAGTATACACCTGATAAACTTGTAACAGCTAAACCTGTTGTATGCATTTGTGTCCTAATTTTTCGCAAGTTGAATGATACATAGTACAGGTTTAGCATATCTTCCAAATTCGTGTGAGAGCGATGATCCACTAATCTGGCTGGCACATCCGGACAACGGTGGTGATACCGGCGAGGCGAATGAAAATAACTATACGTGGTAATCTTAAATGCGAAGCGCTTCCGTGCGTTGCTGCGGTGTTTCTTAAATTTCATCCAATTGAGAAGTAAATCCGTGGGTCTCAATGGGGCGTGGCGTCCAGCGAGCATCTATGTTCTTATACTGAAAGTGGCCACTCACAATACCTTTCACTCCTCTTAATTTCCAAATTCTAGATAAAAGTTCATAAACATTATTTCGGGTGAGCGAGTTATCAGAACTACGATATTTGACGATAAGGACGAGTTGTGTGGTGGCGGCCGCTCCCTGTGCTGTCGTTGACTCGCGTCTGAGTCACCAAAGGCAACGTACGCATTAATATGAGCCAAGGGCTTTTAATTTCCCATTGAAATAAATTTCGCGACAAAAGAAAATGGAAGCTTTTTAATATTTCACAACTTCCGTCTGGAATGAACACTCATGACGCTGTCTCAAACAGCTCACTCACGTTGCTTAATTTTCTTACTCGTGCAGAAACCACTTATAATTTTACTCATAAGTATTCGTTACAACAAAGAAACTATGAACTGTAAATTGGAACGAAAGATTAACCCAAGTAAATTCGTAGGACAGGTCCAGGTCAAAACATTTGGGGCACCGCGAAAAACAGGTACATTATGAACAAATATCTCTTGAGGAGTTACCGTCTAATTGAATTTTGTCGAAACGAAAAAGGCTATTATAATATACACCTTTAGTGGGACCTTTCATCATACCGAAGACTTCTTTTTGATGCAAAGAAATATGGCTTAAGCGAGTTAGGATAAATGCATTTTCGATCCCTGAAAATCAGTAGCTGTACAACGGGGAGGAACGTCAATCAAAGAATAGTCAAAAATGAATAGTCTAAAGTTTAGGAACGGTAAACAAGCAATTTCTAAACGAAGAAAGAAAAAGAACCAATTGAATTCTACCCTTTGCATGGGGAAAACGAATTATCAAAATGTGGACGGCGCTCAAAGAAGCAGTTACTAAAGTTTTAGTGATGAAAATAAGTTCAGTACATTAATTGCAATCAGACCCTGATGGCTCTGTCCTGAACTTATTTTCATCGCTAAATCTTTATCAATCCTATAAGGACACGCGGTTCTTCCTGCATCGTACTTAAGGACTAAATAAAAAATGTCTGAAAAATGAAATATCCAGATAGACGTGTAGTGGAACGTCGCTGCAGCTGTAGTTGATCGTAAATGTGTTGTGAAAAACCTCAACTCGTATACTACGAGTTGATCAGATGAATTAAAGTAACAGTATTTTACCATTTCCAGAGACTAAATCGAATGAGTGATGTATGAATTACCAGAACTTCTAGATAACATTTCTATAGGACTGGTTACAGGAGCATGATGCTGTGCATTGTTGGGAATAGCTGAGAAGGAACGATTAAACTTCGAATGAGTATTTTTCAATTAAGGTAGCAAAATGCGTCAAAAAAATGCTCACCTTCCCAACAGGTTAGAAGTATCCTAAATTGATATAGCTCGTTTCCATAAAGCTGAGATAGTACAAAATCAGTTGAGGACTAATCAAAAAATATCTTTTTAAATAGAATAGCTGCATTAATATCCTGATTTGAAGCTACTGATTCATACTGATCTTTCATTCTCACCAGATCCTCTTAATTATGTTGATTCATATTCTGCGCAAGCGATCTATCTGAATTATTGGATAGCCTTGCAGAGTCCGTACGGGTAAGAAATTTTCAGTAGTGGTCGGTGAAAATGACTTTCCATTTGTAAAATATTGAAGAAAATTTTGCCGCTCCCAGAATGGGCCCATATTTTCACCTGGGTAAGGTATTGACATGAGGTGTTTTTACGAATAAAAATGGGTTCCAATTAATTAACAACATACAACTTTCACAAAATTTTCCCATATTTTGTTAATGAACTCCTTAATCAATTTCGCATCGCAATTTTCTCATAATCGTTCGTTTGTGCAATAGGACTGAATCTCCTGCATAGTTTGCTATTAACTTGCATGGAGATTAAAATTATTTTAGACTCCCACTCCGCTGGGAACGGTCTTTGAAAATTTCAAAAATCTGTTCCATATGAACGAACAACATCCTATGCATTTTATCCAATCAAATTTTGAAAGGTTAAAATACTCAAGAAAAAAGATGCTCACACAAAATCTGCAAGGTTTCCTGGCAAAAGTTTCAACTACGTATACGGAGAATATAATTCAATATTGTTTTACTTGAAATTTCAACTTCTTTTGGTCGTTTAATAACCTTATTTATTTCCTTTTAAAATAAACTAAAATCTTTATTTTACGATTGACACTTGTTCAGTTCAAATTTATAAGGAATATCATTTGAGTAAAATCTGTCTTGCAATTTTTTCTTTTTCTCTCACTAACCGAATGACTCACGTCGTTTATTAAGCTCAAATTCATGGAAAATTTTATTCATACTCCAGTTCGCGCTCACATATTTCGTTATGATTGAACAGGTGTACATAATGTCATTTCTTGGTTTTAAAATTAATAACTTCGAAATGATTATGGATCTGACTGCATAGCCTTCAAATTGTGCTGAGAAATTGCTCGAGTCTTTCGTCGTCTTCCGATACCACATATGATCACTATCCGCCAGCTGAGTCAGGTATAGCCAAAATAGTATCACTGTAGGAGAAAGCCTAGAGTGTGTTATGAGACCACGAAACAAAATCCTCCGTTGCAATTCAACGCAAGTCCAAAAATGATTACCGACAAAATTCACCACATGTTGAAATCATGATAGACTGATAAAGAAAGTTCTCCGAAGATGATAGTGTCGCACACGGTAGGGGAAGGCGAGAGTGAGTGATGCGTCTGTTGGTGCCGTACATGACACCTTCCAGCGCAGTCTTAAAAAATCGGCTCGTTGTGCTTCGATCGTACTACTGATGCCTGGGAGCCACTGTAGATAAAGTGTTGCAGAAACGTATACGCCTACACGAAAATAAAATATACTGAGCTCCAGTATCTAATGTTGAGACCTTAAGAGCAAAGATAGCAGCAGCTCTAGCAACAGCAATTACGGAGATGTTGGAGAATGTCTGGCTTGAAATCGAATTGCGCATTTAAAGTATTTCCGGCAACAACAAGAGCTCATGTTTAACCCTAGAATTGTTACCCTCTGTTTTGCTAGCGTGGAAGGTTATCAAGGGAGAATTTGACGCAAACATAAAATGAAAAATTATGAATAAAAAACATTTATTTTGGAAATGTGCAATAAAAATACAACCCTTCACCTTTCGTTTACGCAATTTTAAATTAAAATAACAGCTTAAGATGTACCTTACAAAACTCTGTCAAAAAACGAACTGTAAAAAGGAATAAAAAAAAATTTGATAACAAATTAACAAAAATATATAATAACCGATCTTCTTATCCTCCTGCGAGTGTAGTTTAGGGTGATGAGAGCACGCTCCGGAAAAGTCCCACAGAAAATTGTTTTTTGCATGGCAAATAAACTTTATTTTTTATAAATAATACATATTTATGACATATTATATTGCTATTACTTATATTTAAATATATATATAAGCCATGATATATATATAAATAACACACACTAGCAACATGCAATCACCAGAGACAGAGGGAAAATTCCACCCTCGTTACCGTTTGAGGTTTAGAGGTATGAATGATGTAAAATGGTTTAGTCATTGTAGTAGAAATTTACGAGAACAAGACACCGCTACCAAACGTGATTTGTTTGTAATAATTATCTGAAATCTGAGGAAGCCTTTAATGACACCCTGTACATCACAAAGCAACAGAATCTCTCTCCATGTGCGCTAGTACTCTTATATTTCGTACATAGTAAGGAATATTTTCGTTGATGACATGGAGTTAGAAATATTTAAGTATTATTAATAAATTGTAGCAGCCATTGCAAAATTGTTCTTACATACTATATCTGTTCAGATCGGTCCAGCCAATTTCGGTTCCTGAATTTTATGGACATTTACCACAACAGGCATCATTCGCCATCTTACTTTGGAGCGTGAAAGAGGTTTAACAAGTCGTTCAGTAGCCTCAGATTTTCAAAACCGTTCAACATCTGCGATACGTTACGAACTTTCTCAGAGTTGTTCAGCATTTATGTTGTCCACGTAATTTTCTCGCAGTCGCTCATGAGCGCAGAATTTAGCCTCACTACATTCTTTCTTTCGTTTCGTCCCCAGTGTTTTCCTTCTCCGTAATTTACTGCTCAGCTTTGTGGATCCTTCAAATAAATTAGGAGAGAAACTGCCAGCAACTATTTTGGGGCTTCGCACCTCTTCGTTATTTTATAGCTTCGCAGTTACTATACGGCCTCTAGCCTCTCGGCCACTTTGCGGCTTGGCTTCTATTAATTATTTTGCAGCCTTTAGTTTCCCGTTATTTTACGGACTCACACCTCTGAACTATGTCCTGGCCTCACTTAAATTAATTCCTATTTTCCATCAATGATTTGAACGCCATCACTGTGAATTATTTGGCAAAATTCAGTATAATAATTCTCTTTTTCCAATTTGTTGGCAGTAAGCATAGCAACCTAGGAACCAATTAAAGAGGCACTGTTTGAGCGGCGGTACACATAACTTCTTCACCGCAACCCAACAGTTTGGGAATGACCGAGCCATTTTATTTTTAGCTCTTACTTTTTTCATTTTTCAACTAAAGAGTCTTAATTTCACCGTGTATATGTTATGATTTCATCACAATTGTGTCTATTTAGGACTATTTGAGCTCTATGAAACTAGTGTCGTGAAATCTTGCGCAATTACTTCAATAAACCGAGAAAATCTGCATCGATCTTAATTAAACATAAATTCATCAGAAGTGTTCACAACCTCATTCAAGCTCATACTGCGAGTACTCTGGATGCTTTCTCTTGAGAAAAAAGCATCTCGGGAACGTTGTCACGCACAGTTTTTATCAATGTTCAATTATTGTTCGGAAGTGGTCTATCAAGCCTCCGTGGTTACTACTATTCATGACATCATCTAAGCGAGTTTTATTTACTCACGGTATTAGAATTTATCATGTTAATACGGCATTTGGAAAGTCGTTGATGATATCTAGAAATTTGTCACGATATTTGGAAATTTAAGAAATGATTGTAAAATATTCATTCTGAGTAGAATGTGGAAGGTACAGAGCTATAGTAGTGCGCGGTCAGTGGGTACAAGCTGGTGTTGTGCAAAAAAGCCATTGGGCGATAGTGCCACCCAAACGCAAAGGGCTGTACTCAGTGCGCTGACGCCACGCTTTAATTGCGTAGCCCTATGTAGACGGAAGGGTAGTTCACCTTACGAGAACCTATTGAAATAATTAATGGCCGGTCAGGCAAACCTCGCTTTCCAAAGAAAAATGCTTGACATTCAAGTGCTATTGTTGAGGGGAGAGACTATGGTGTAGGGTCCGAGCGGATGTTAGGAAAAAAAAAGGAATTTCAGAGCACATGCTCATTTAGCTAAAATGAGGCTGCATGTTTCCAAAACGACCAGCTAGCCGCAATATACAGAGCTATCAGATTGGCGCAAAAGTTGTTTTCGATTTAGAAGAGAAGAATTCAAAATTATAAAAATTGAAATAATGTCTACTTCTATTGCTGACTTATTATATCACGCGTAATTTACACCTCTTTCTTTCAGGCTATAAGGAAATCATTCATATTTCGCTACATTATTTGCACGTAGGTTCAACCCAACTAAAGAACGTATCAGACATCGCCCACACACAGCGCGACAGACTAATGCTCTCCTAGAAGAACTTGAATGGGAGGTTTTACTCCATCCATCATATTCTCCCGACCTCTCCGCTTCTGATTATCCCTTATTTCAAGGATTATAGAACCATTTAGAAAGCCTTAGGTTGACATCACGAGAAGAGATTAAAATGAGTTAGATTCCGATTTTGCAACAAAACTTAAAGAATTTTACAAACGAGGCTTATATGCATAAACTCGTTGACAGCTGGAATTGAGTCATAGAAGCCCAAGGATGTTATTGCTTTGAATCAATTCTTCAAAAATAACCAATGCTTCATTCTCAAATTGAGCTTACAAATTGGCAAAAACTTTTCCACTAACCTGATAAATAAGAAGCTTTTTGAACCCAGTCAGAACATTTCCACGTGGTTTAAAATGCGAGAACGTTTTTTTACGAGATAGCCGAACATTGCAGGGGCTGGAGGTACATGAATTTTTGTAGAAGTCTTACATTATAATTTTTACAGTTAAACTTCAACTCTTAGAGCCAAATGTTAATTCTACCATCTTGATTTTATTTGCAAAAACAAATTCAATTAAACTGTATCTAGTGTTTTTTGTAACACATTCAATGAGCGGCGTTGTTATTCGATTTAGTTCAGAAAATGTCACCAATTCTCGAAGAACATTCTTAAGAAATAGAGAAGTAACATTATATCGTATTTATGTGCTGCTCAGCTCACTAGCTTTTTTAATCTGTACAACATGATGCTCGATTCTACATGCACATACGTGTGTATTTCAAAATTGTAGGAATCGTAGTTTATTGCAGGGAAAATCTGCTCGTATGAATTTTAATTACCGAACCAAAAATGGTGCACATTTCTCATTGTAGAATCTCATACAATTGAATGAAATTTTTCGTGCATCCATGGACTGAATCATTATCATTCACATGTAGGGGAAGTTTTCCTTATTGTGTGGTATTTTGTCATGTTTTACATTGTGTTGATTGATCAAGCTCTTTTGAAGAGTCTATATTTTTTTACAGAAAGATCAAATTGAGTAATGAATAATGTTAAGTATATGAGATGATAAGGTATTTTGAGAAATCTTACATCATCGTGAGAAGAGGTAGACCCTCGAAACATCCTGGAACCTGCGTCATCATAAAATTTGGAGAGGAAGTTCAGAACTAAAAATAATGGAGCGCGCAAGCTGAAACTCATTGGAAAATCGTATTCAATGTTCAAACTCTGGAGCTTAAAATGCATAGAAGAATTGCGTTCATCGTGAGCCCATTAATATTGCGTGCTGTCAGTGTCAAAGAATTCGAGTGTCTATTTGCTACATGTTGTTCCGTATATTAAAGTTCATTGTGTCGAGTTGGCTTCATTTAACGCGTTATCAGGTACCATTTGTAACGAATTTCAAGATGTGTATGACACGCATCTTAGGCTCTCCAGTTTCTTTAGCAGTATTTAAGGGTAATATTTTTTACGATTGGCTAGATTAAAAAATTTCCTAGATTTTTGCGCTTATGGCTTTAGAATTGATTCAATAATGATTGCCCATTTTGTCTCATATCACCTTTACATTTGAAATTAGTGATTCTTCTGTCATGCCTTTATGCTAATAACTTGCTTTATTTGGTGCAATTTTAATGTGTTATTCTTAGAATTAAATTTTGCACTTTTTGAAATGCCGTCGTTATTCCGCTCATATCGATCACACCTGATAATTTCAATTTGTCTTACCATTTGCAATTTTTCGTTTCAGCTCTATTTATGAAGCCACTCTGTCTAGAGGATTAAATTTCTCCTCCGTTTCCTTTATCACGGGGCTTGAGGGTCTCTCAAGAGAATAAGAGAGTTGAGTTACGCAGGTGGAATTTAAATCTCTAGATACAGCGATGTTCCACTATCGCACCTTCATCTTGTTCTTGTATGTTGAACTGCGCCGAAATGTTCTACCTAGGTTTGAAAAGCTACCTATATTGTGTTGTGTGTTTGGTGCAGTAGTACACAGGACCTCCCGTGTATTGGACCTCTTTGATGAATAGCAGTTCTGTCTACGTACCATGATTGGGTGACGCCAGCTTGCGTGAGTCACACTGCTGCTATTCGTTATTTCTACTCACCTCATCCCACTCAGTGTAATTTTCTTATCATCGTAGCCTGTATTTTCTTACGTCATGACCCATCTTTGGTAACCCGTCTCTTCTTTATTCTCGGATGAGAGACTCCAAGTCCCGTGACATCTTAGTGAGAATTTCATTGTAGGAATGCTTTTATATCCTATCGATTCATTTAAGTATATTAATGTATAGGTTAGAATGATTTATATGCTTTCTCATACCTCGATCAAACGAGTTATTCGGCTGCAGAACTTAAGGCTCTTCTCGCCGTGCATTTGAGCCTAGGGCAGTATGCCAATAACCATTGGTAAGGTTGATAGTGTGGAAGAGAATTTGAGGCGCTTTACCTCAGGGGCTGTCGAGCTGTCGTGCTAAATCTCTTTCTTAATTGTCCACGTTCAGTAATACGAGCCATGAACTTTGCCTTGTATCTTGAAAGAGAACTAATTGTACCTGCATTAAACTGTCTTGTGAAGTGTAAACATCCATTCAGCAATTAATATCACGTCATGCAGTAATGAGTACTCGTGAGAATTACAAGAGTCCCTCTCAGGGGGATACAAGTATTGTATCTATGGGAATTAGCACTCCCAGGGGGACAATGTGAGGGCCCGAGCTGAAAGTTAGTTAAGCCTTCTTTTTGTTAAAATAAAATGCTTTTGTTATGTTAAGAACCATCTTTTTCCGGTTCACTGCTGTCATTTTTTTCTTCAGCACTTACTACTTTCTTCTTCAACTTTGATCTTGTTTCATTAACTTCTTTCTCATCTTACTGTTTCTATGCCCTTTATGCATAGATTCCGCGTTTCCTTAACTCCATACTAAATGGTGCCTTCTTCCTTCCTCTCTTTGGATCGCCTTTGTTGCGGATAGGGAGGCTTAAACTAACTAATAATCTAATCTAATCAATTACAAGAGTCATGAGTGCCTGCCAGTCAGCCTGAAGCACTCGTCAGGGCATCAATCTTAGACCCTTATCAGCATAGGAAGCTTGAAATACCGGTTCTTTGAGGAAATTATTAATTTTAACTACTAGTTTGCGTAATTTAGGATGAACACTAGTTGTTTTACATTTCACAGAAATGAAGAACATCAAAGATTTAAATGATCACAAAACAATCCACAATAGGGTAAAATATTAAAGCTACAAATGACCAGCTGTGCTAAGCTAACTAACAGGTTTGGTGTCCGTGAGATCTGCAAACGAACGAAAACGGGAATTGAAGCCTGTGTCTAAACTTGAAAAGAGTATAATAATCACATTCATTTAATTGAGAAATTCAAAGTGATTACATGGACTTTAAATTCGTGCTTGCAGACAGTCGTTAACAATATAAACTATCTAACTCCACTTTTTCCGAAGCAAAAAAGGTTTGGTACATTGTAGGTGAAGTCAAGGTTTTGCAGCTAGAAAGTGCATAAGCCGCACACATTTTCAGTAAATGCTTTGCTCTTGTCTTATTTACACGTTGCGACCTGAGAGAAATACAATTGAGACCAAACGAATGAAACTGAAAGAAATGAGGACATTCAGCTTCGATTCGAAGAAGAACTACAGATGAGTTTTTGGCAGAAATGGATGTAAAAAGAGCTGTCGGTAGATGGATCGGGGCTTCTTTTCTTTATTTGTTTCACGAGCGAAACATTGCTCCTTAGAGTTATTGCACTGTCCCGCCCGCGATTGGTGAGGACTTATTTGAATCTGTGTCATAACTTTCCCTGTGATAGTCTTAGTCGTTCTTAACGTCATGACTTAAGAATCTTATTTTCACTCAAAGAAACAGTTCGTTAAGAAATATGATGGTGGCAGAGAATTTGTTAACTGACGTGCCTATGAACATGACCAAATGATGCATTGAAACGGAAATGAATACCACAACAATGATGAGAAAATATTTCTTGCTCGCTTTGGTGATGAATAACAATAATAAAATTTCTGAGGAACATTGCGATATGATACGCAACTGTAAAAAAAATACCAACACATAAACGACAAATTGAAGTATTACATTTAATCCCGATGTTTGTTTCTTTACTGTTTCTATGACAGTTTGCAACGAAATTATTGATGAAACAACCGGTGCCCAATATCTTTGCTTATGTCGTAGGATCCAGCGCTGGTTTGATACGAAGTTTCTCATTTGTTTTAAATTCACATACAGAAACGGAAAACTCCTGTGAAAGCAGATATAATAAATTTCACAATTTAATGAGGAGACTTTCTAAAAAATAAATCTGACAGAATTATCCCAACAACATGGGATCATTATTTTAATTTGAACAGTCTTGGAAACAGCCTTTCCCATTTTCAGTTTTAGCTATCATTTTTCCCTTTTTTGATCGGATTCCTACATATTTAGGCTGAGATGTTTTGTATACTTCAATCATTACCTGATCAAATTCCTCAATGTTTTTAAATCTGGATAATTTACCGAACTTTCAAATATTGTCAAAAAATTTAAAAACAATTGAAAGCGGACTCAGCGATAGTCTTCACGGAATTGTCATTCATTTTTTTTAAATCACGCAGCGACTGAATTGGACGTGAGTTTACCCTTACCATCTTAAAGGAAAATAATTTCAACATTTTGCACTAATAACAGTAGATTTCTAGCCCTCATCGTGATGGGGTATACGCATTTCGTTATTCCTCTATCGTATTTTTTAATTTTTAATTTATTGCTTGATGTGTAAAGTTCTAATTCACAGGACATTTCATTGCAGTTTGTTTTCAAGTTCAGGTATACAAAATCTGTGCGTAAAGCTGCTTTCTAGTGCAACTCAAACCCCTGGGATCTTTAGGGGGTGATTCTCATATTTTCTCGCTCCAAATCTGCCTTACATTATGACGTCCAAAAAGCTCATACGTAGTTTCAACACTCCATAGCACTCGTTCTCAAATGAAATTGTGTTTGAACAAAATTCCTTCAATCTTTACGTGAGCTGCAATAAAACAGGATTGATGAAAAGGCTTTCGTCGTAGGCGACCTTCATTCAATCCACTCCTATTAGAGGAACGATGTGTCGTGCGAGTACTTGGCTAAGAGACCACCGCATGTAAGCTTTTAGTGATGCTCTTCAATGAACCTCTTGCACTAATAACTATCTCGTAACGCGGTTATTGCGTATTTTTTCTAACACTTTTAACTTTTTTTCCCGCCTGCGCAAACTCGGTAGGACACCACTTAAAATTTCTTTATAATAGTCTACACTTTACATGCAGCATGGCTAAGCATTTTGCAATAATGCCATTTGTTTTTTTTTCGGACTAGTAGGAGCCAATGAACCTTTGCCTTGAATAATTCTTTCGATACCGGAATTTTGACAGTGTCAGAAAAAGACTACTGGGAATTAGATTCTCAGGAGTCTAAACATAACATGAAATAGCCTTTACAAAAGTCATTTGGTGTTTTGATTTTCAGATGCGCGCTTATTTTCAATTTAAAAAATTCGCTATCTACATAGGTGCACAGAAAGAGGAAATACTTTCTGTTGTTGAGAAACAATGCTTCCTAAAGATTTTTTCAGACAATTTTCAACCTTGACTGATCAGTAAACGAATGCACTTAGGAAAGTCCTTAATTGGGTATTTGGCGGAGGCATATAAAACTGCCTACCACGAATAATAAAACACAGCATTGATTCGAACAATGGACAAATTACACTAAGGTAATCATAGCTATTTAAAAAATGACTACCAGTTTCCCTGACATTTCCAATTTACACCTGCATCCAGCCCTACAGTTGAATTACTCCATAAATGATATTTTTTTGCACTAGAGTGGAAACACGTTTTTACACATTTTGATGTGCTCTGTCCTAACAAGCAAATAACGCGTAAAGTCTCACGTATTTCCCACACAAATTTTTTTAGACTGAATTTGAAAAAACTGCACTGTTACAATAATAATTATACTACATCTGTTCCTCCCCCCTATGCATTATAAATCAGATTAGGGTTTCCATGATAAATTTCAACTATGCTTGAAACATTGTTCCAGTTCATTACGTGTTAAAAGAAGAGAATATTGTCGATCACCTTTACTGAAACACAATCTATTCTATAAAGTTAGAAATAACTGTCCATAAAAGGTAACGTTTCAGTGTTTCAAGCATCATCCTCTAATGGCTCAAAATATACAGAAGAATCACTTTTACAGTCTGATAAGAAACAATTTCCTTGAAACTCTGATTGATAAAACTACAGGCAACGTTATGAACTGAATTTTCAGCAGTCACCCTAATCCCGAATTTCAATATGAATTTCATACGCTTCATATGAATATATTTCATAAAAATCGAATGCACAAGAATTACAAAATTGATGAACGAGTCTTTTTGAATATTATCCATACTTTGGTTAAACGCAACGAAAAGGGTGCGACAATTAAAGTCGTTGTGTGTTATAAAAATTGTAAAATCGGTGATTTATGAATAAGAAATGTTTCCAGATTCAGAGTCAGTGATCTAAACAGAGCCAGTATTATATATTAGTTCAAGTGGGATAGAACAGAATGTAAGTCTCGGAATAAATGTTACATTGGCTTGACTAGGATTACTCTGAAACTAAGATCAACTGCGCACAAATATCAAGGTTCTACTTGAAATCATTTCCTTGTCGTTCTAGGTGCTAGCTCTAGAATGAAGACCTTCATTTATATAAAAAAATTTCATACAATATTGTTAAAAAAGGATCATATTCAAATAATAAAGCATTGTGTTTCCATAAACTTAAGCCCATCTTAAACGAAAATACAAACGAATTTGTACTCTAAAATTATTTAATAGGACAGGAGGTTGAAATATTTGACCCATCACTAAATCGTATATTTAGCCTCTTTCTCCTGCGCGTTGAACATGCGTATATAAAACTGATGGGCAATTTTAGCTAGTCTTCATGCAGGTGCTTTCATAATCCTGTTGTATTAAATGTTTCTTCTCAAGTCATCCTGCAATGTGATTTCCAATATTTTAATTCAGTCTCATGTAGCTTGAGTTTCGGCTTAACATTGTTGTCAATGTAATAGTAAAAATTTTTTTGCAAATTTTTAGTCTGAGGATTATGTCTGAAACACTGAAACGTTGTTTTTTATCGACAGTGATTTCAAATTTTTAAGAATTGACATTGTTTCATCGAAGATGATCAAAAATTTTATTCGTTCTTTAACACGTAATGAACTGGAACTACTTCGTAAGGTTGAGAAGTTGGAAAAACAATACTTAAAGCACAAAAGCTGAGGACCCATTTGCTCTAGAAGAGTCAAAAGTCAGAGACGAGAGACACTTCTCTTCCCCGACGTTCCGTTGACGTCAGAATGATCTTCTTGACATTTCTGGATAATTGTAATTTTTTGTTGAATGTCTCAAAATGCTTTCAACTTCTAATAAGAAAAAAGTACGCTACAGTTACATGAATTAAAATGTTAAACATTTGTTCGTCTGTACTAAATACTTTTTCTATTTTCGTACATTTCATTTACACGCTTGATATTTATTCGAGTATTATGAAGGTTTTGAATTTCTTAACATGAATTTAATCATACAAATAAGTGAGGAATCACGCGAGCAATATAATCTTTAAAAATTTCTAAAACATTTATTTGTCAATAGACAATATGTTTTGTAGCTCACAATATATTTTTAAACGCAACATCGATTTTAAATATCGTTCCGCAGAATATTGACGTCAAGCACGAATTCATCGATTTTTGTCCGTAGGCATTAATGTAACCGTTTTCTATATATATACGAATAAAATTTGCGTTCGGACATTTTTGGAGATTTAAGACGTAGTAGGGATTTCTCCTTCGAATGTGAGACCCGGTGAAATATGAGAAAATTTCACTTTTCTCAGAGTCAGCAGAAAGATAGCGGAGAAGGTGAGTGATCAACTGTTGTAAGACTCAGGATTTGGCCGTAAGACGACAGCTACGAGGTACAACCATGATTGCCGATCAGAATCCGGAATTCGTCGGCGAAGTTCACGATGCCGTCAACAACGGGTTCAATGCTTCCTTGACGGCCTCAAATTGAACGCCAGCCTCGTCATCTGGGCCCTGAGGAAGGTGGTGAAGCCCTGGATTAACCGGGCGAGGGCAAGGAGACGGAATGTATGGCAGCAAAGTCTTCGCGACCTACTCCCCAAGCCGGACGCGTAAAGAGGAACTTCATCAACTACATTGCATTTAACAGTTAGTCTCGACTTGCGAAGTATGCTCATTGTTCTTTTTGTTGGAGCGCTAGGACGAACTACCGATAGAAGGTCTGGCACGAACAAACGACAAGCCGACAGTGCAACATTTTACTCAGCTGGAAATCGCCACCGTGATCAAGGCAGGACATGTCGTCAATCATCGAAGCATTTACTTGGCTGGCAGCTTTGGCCGTAAGGCAGCGGCTGCGCAAAAACCTCTGCGTCAGTAGATGCTTATAGTCCGAATACCTTGAGAGAAGCGGCGATTTTTGCGCAGCCACATGACAGCCTCGACTGCCAACAAAACTGCGGCGACCTACCACCTCAACGCGAACGTAACGATGCTGAACTGCTTATTAGCGTGGCTTTATTCCCCCGACTCTGCTCTGATGATAA
Source organism: Platorchestia sp. MABIK (assembly GCA_014220935.1). NCBI lineage: Eukaryota > Metazoa > Arthropoda > Malacostraca > Amphipoda > Talitridae > Platorchestia > Platorchestia sp. MABIK. Next base: position 2,580 of record JACJUY010008198.1, on the reverse strand, counting down.
CCGTGATTTCTGATGTTGTGAAGTCCATTAAGAAGTCGAAGTCGGGGTAGCGTGACGTAGGCTAGTGGCCCGTTTGAAAGTCTGCTTCAAAGTTGTATTTTAAGCAACTAGAATCTAGGTCAAGCTAAACTGACACTTTTTTTTACAAATTTTATAAATTCCAGTGTGGTGGACTTTTCTTTGCGAAAGAAACCTCGCTCTCGGTCATCCTCCAAACCTAAACGAACTTTGTCCACACAATGATGTAAATTTTCTTTCTCCCTGTATGATATCTCTCTAGCAACCTATGGATGTTGGTGTCTTGGCAATGCTTAAAGCTCATTGTTTGAACTATCCATGGAACAGCTTGTGGGTGGGATTTTCGGTGTCGTTGATATTAGGTCGTACTAGAAGACGATCAACATTTAATACAACTGTGCATTTTGTTTTTCAAGCTTGGAAATTCATTCCCACATCTGTAATGAACGGGGTTTGGAAAAAATTGTGGTCTGAATGCACAACTTCAGATACAGCGACTCGTCAAATAATCTCAGATGAATCCAGCCTGGGAACAGTTGAACTAATTCAACAATCTGGCTTTGAAAATGTTGGTATTGAAGACTTACATGATCATTTACTCTCGCATAATGAATAGCTGACGACTGTAGAACTTTTAAAAATTAATTGGTGCACAGCTGATGAGAATCTTGAGAATAAGAATTTCTGTATGGGAGAGTCAAAAAGTAGATAAGAGCCAACGGGCAGAATATTCAGAAAAGCTTTGTAGAGCAATTAAATGGGTAAATGAGCTGACGAGCTTAATTGAAGAAATTGAATCAGATAAGAACTGAGGTGAGGCATTTTTATACGAAGCAAAGCAATAAATGAAAACCAAAAAAATGTTCGTTTCGTATTTTAAACCAAGTTGTTCGTAAACAACGTACTTCTACCAAATACCGATCCTATATAGTTTTCAAAAATGATTTGATTTCCCTAAAAGAATATGTTTTGTATGAATAGTTTACTACATGGCGCGTATTGCTATGAATTAAATGTTTTTTTACATTTGTTGGCGTTTTTAGGTTTTTAAAGTATTCCAACGTACACATATTAACAAAACTGTTGCTGAAATTCAAATGCAAGACAAATTTTTATGATAGCAAGCGACAAAAAACGAACAGCCCAAGTTGCGTTTCTTCCAACCTCCCGCTTGTCTCTCGGACCCTATCTTGTGCGAAGTACGCAATTCTACCGCATTACGCCTGAGTCATGTGCGACTTTGTTCGTTTGCCTGAAATTCAAGCGTAGTGTAAGCGGCAGACATCATCACACTATCAGTGATAAATGCAGAGTGAACTATATTTCAGCAGACACTTCCCCCTTTCCTGCTCCTGACCTTCGCCCCTCTTTGTCATGACCCGAGGGAAACTAATTACGTGGAGCCTGTGAATCAACGCGAGCATAAGTAATGTTGCAAGCCTCAGACTTGAATGCTTGGTACGTATAATTGTACTGATTTGTCTTGTGCGCGCCTTCACGATGATGTTCTACTGGCGAAAGGTGTGATAATTTGGATTTGAAAAAGAATGTAAAGACAAGAAAAGCAAATTAGTCGATATGTGAGCTTTAATTTAATTTTATCGTGATGATATTATTAGGTATTGTTAAAGTAAGCCATTTCTTTACCACCCACTGAATTGAGGAGATTTTTTAAGCAGTTGGCTTTACCCGTTATACAAATTTTTGTAATTTAATTTTTATCTTATACATTTCATAACGTCCGTGCTCAGAGCGAGCAATGCAATTCTACACATATTTGTAAAATGAAATATTTCTTAGTATTTTATAACATAAATAAAATTTGAAGTATAACTTTTGAAACGTTGAAAAACATTGTCGATAAATTTAGCCGACCGTCAGACAGTGACAAGTAAAAACGGATGTGGACTTGTCACTATGGATGAAAATGATTATTGTCATCCATAAGCCTAACAATTACTCAAGGAAGCATTTAAAAATGTCAGCTCTAATTATTCTTCAGCTTAAGGAACGTGTTTCCATGGCCTATTCAGATCCTACTGTTGTTTTATGATTTCGTGATTGAATTGTCTTGGGAATGACTCCCTACAGTCGGGATAAAAGGATTGAGCTAAGTAATTAAAACAATCGCACGCGATTTTTTGTGTTTTTTCCCTCGACCGTGAGATACTCTTAAGACCTCCTAGGTTACTTATCTTTTGACTAAGATATAAGAGACAAGGTAGAACCAGACGTTATTCGAATTGACAAACTTTACAATGTTTTTTGTCATATTTAGAACAGGACATGTCCTAAACAATGCTATCCTACAAACGATGTCTGAATACTCCATCACTCCCGAGTTAAAAGTCAAACGCAGGCATGTTCTAATTTTTATCGAGCACAAAGATTATTTGGTAAGAGTGGTTTATTTGAAAGCTATTGAGAACAACCCGAAACACCTTTGTTCGTTCTTATTTTTTGCAGGAGTACGCACGAGTGAATCCTTTTAAACTATGTACACTGTCCAACGTCACATCTTTGTCACCGAGAATGGGTTAAAATTGTTCCTCCAGGATAGGG
>JACJUY010008197.1:19021-30580 GCA_014220935.1 Platorchestia sp. MABIK | reverse complement strand
AACTTTTACGTGCGATCTAATTACTAGCTACGATGAATTTTACTTGTCTGTAATTTTTTCTCCTAAGAGTGCCATTTCTACGCTGCCATATGACAGTTTTCAGTCTGACAGCTCTAAATTCTACACAGAAAACGACTTGTTTCAAGAAAACATAAATTAAAAGGGCACTTTTTGCTACAAATAATATTTGGAGCATAGATAACTGTTAAAATACAAATGAATATTTAAAGAATGTTATGAATTAAACGTGAACCGTAACCTCTTATTAGAAATTGTAGGTGTACCGTAACCCCATTGCTATAAATATTAGGTGTACTATAAACCTTTTGCTATATATACTAGGTGTACCGTAGCCCCTTTGCTATGAATATTAGTTGTTTGTAGACTCCTCTGTTACAAATGAAACGTTCCCTCAGGGGGGAAGGACTATTGTATCTTTAGGAATTAGCGCTCCTGCAAGGAAAATGTGTGGTCCCGAGCTAAGTGTTAGGTAGCTCCTGTTTTTGATGAAATAAAAATATTTTTTACTGTTTTGCTAAAGTACCTTTATTTTTTGGTACGATGCTATCCTGTGTTTCATTACTTACTACTTTTTTATTCAAATTTTGTCTTGATTAATTACCTTTCTTCGTAACTTACCGTTTCTGCGCAGGGGTCCCCTATGGGCAAACTCCTTGTGCATAGATTCCGCGTACCCTGAACTCCATACTAAATTGTGTTTTTATCCTTCCTCTCTTTGAAACACCTTTGTTGTGATAAGGGATGTTCAAACTTACGTTTAAACTAATTAATTTTATAAATGTAATATTTATCCAAACTTCTTTGTCATAAATATTCATCAAACATTGCGCTTTTTAAACAGTATTGTTTTTTTTTCTAGTAATTCAAATTATTGTTTAATATAATCTAAACATTTTAAGTTATTATAAGGCAAGCACAGTCATGCACTACACAGCTCATGTCTAAATTTAAACGCTTCTCGAGTGGTCGACTCTAAAAATATCCTTGTATTCTGAACAAACATTTATTGTGTTTATGGTTAGCTCATAACAGATCCAGACTAAGTGCAAAGCAGATTAACGGAAATTGGGATGTATTGTGACATCGTGAGATTGTTAAATTGTGAATTATATTGTAAGATTGAGAAATTGTTGGATTAGAAGATTGCAAATTTATGTAAGCTTCTAAACGAGTATCTCACTAGAAAACGAAAATCGTGATTCGTTTTTACGAATTTTCAAGCCATGAATGCAATTTTGAAGGCGTCACTAGCACTGGAATTCACTTATTTTATCATATGGAGCTGTGAACTAAAGCGTATTTCAGCTGTTTTTTTTAAATATAGGGATAGAAGTGGTGTAATAATGTTTGAATTGTAGTTGTCGGAGGTGTAGCAATAGTAAAAGTATGTATAGTAGTGGTAATAGTAGGTAGAAATTCCTATACATGAGTTAAACTTTTTTTTAAATGTCGGTAAACGGTAATTTTATTTTTAAATATGCAAGGAATTTTTTTATAAGATAAAAACCAAGTAAATGAATATAATAAATAAATGAATATATCATGAGTTATTCTTTTCTGTTCTTTCTTTCTTCATCCTTCGCTACACAATGCCTACTCCTAATTTTACGACATTATTTATGAGGCATTCAAGCCGTTATTATTTTATCAGTTCAAAAGTTGCCGAAACACTTTGGCCGCAACGTGCGTCACCGGTGGTACACGGATGTGATTTTCATAATGCTGTTGATCGACCAGTAGTCACAAACTCAATTTTCATAAAAACTTAATGAAAGCTATACGATAACATGATTAAGTAAATGTTTGCTATTTTCAAAATTGTTTACTGCAATTTACTTTAAGTTTGAGTTAATTATTTAATTTTAGTTTAACCAATTGCGGTCAAAGTAAGGATAGTAGGTATATAAGTAGTAAAAGAGAGTATGAATAGTATGTATAGGAGTAGTAAAAGTATGTATAAATAGTTGGTGTAGTAGGTATAGTAATATTTAAAGTAGGTATAAATAGAAGGTATTGTAATACTAAAAGTAGGTATAAATAGTAGGCACAGTTATACTGAAAGTAGGTATAAATAGTAGGTTTAGCAAGATTAAAAGTAGGTATAAATAGTAGGTATAGTAATAGTAAAAGTAGGTCTAGTAGTAAACACAATACATGAACTCATGTAGTGTTCACGATGTACAAATAAATCCCCATGCTAACCTAACATTTAGATTACCCAAAGTACTCGCCTTTAAAATAAAAATCGCACTCGTCAAACTTTCGGCCTCCATTGCCTACAGAATCCCAGGGTGCTCAAAATCCAATTTAGCCTCTCAACGACCTCGGACTTGTTGGCGCCTTTCATAAGTTTCCTTGAAGAGCAGAAAACCGCCTCCAATTGATCAGAAAATCTTCCAAAGAAGCGAATGTATTCCTGGAAAAACATAGAATTCTTAAGAAAATCCTCAAAGAAGTCAATATATTCCTAGAAATTCATCTAATTCAAAATAAAAATTCTCAAAGAAATCAACATATTTTAAAAAATTCATCGAATACGAAATGAAAAAATTTCAAAGAAGCTAATACATTCCTGGAAATTCTTTGAATTCAAAAGAAAATCTCTCAAAGAAGCCAGTATATTTCCTGGAAAATCTAGTTTACTCATATATAAAAAAATATTCCATATGCCAGTATATTTCCTGGAAATTCACTTTACCCACATCAATAAAAAATCTTAAGTCAATGTATTTCCAGGAATTTTATCGAATTCACAAGAAAGTTTTAAAAGAAACCAATATATTCCTAGAAATTCATCTACGCCCTAAAATAATCTCCCTAGTATACTTCGCGGAAATACATCTACACCCTAAAATAATCTCCCTAGTATACTTCGTGGAAATTCATTCCACTAACATCACATTTCCGGAGGCCGCGAGCGACAGTAACCTGTAACTTTTTACTGGCGCCTGACAGTAAAACACAAGTGCTTCCAGCGCCGCAAATTGTATTGGAAGTCGATGGGGAATGTCTCTTTCGGAGCCATCGCCTCCAGAGAGAAATAAAGAGCGGTAAGGGGGCCGTTCCTCCGTGCTTGTGTCCTTACTGTCCCTACTGTGTGTGTGTGTGGACGTACGTTGCGTGATTGACGGTTCCATCACTCATGTTTCACGTCGACTACATCACAGATTTATAACTCCTAGAATAATAATTAGATTTAAAACTCTTAAATTAATAACTAGATTCATAATTCCTTGATTAATAACTAGATTCATAATTCTTAGATTAATAACTAGATTTGTAACTTAAGATTTATAGCTAGATTTATAACTTTGATTTATCACTAGATTAATACCTTTTGATTTATTGTTAGATTTATAACTTCCGAACTTCATATCGGAGGCGAGTACGTTTCCAATTGGTGACTTATCAGTTCATTTGTGAAATCTAATTAATGTAATTCACGTAATATTGCTCAGTTGACATATTAGTGACCTAAAAACAGTCAGTTGACGTATTAATGACCATTATACCCGCCAATTGACATATTAGTGACCATTGCAATAGTCAGTTGACATATTAGTGACCTAAAAACAGTCAGTTGACGTATTAGTGACCATAAAAATGGTCAGTTGACATATTAGTGACCATTGCAATAGTCAATTGACATATTAGTGACCATTAAAACAGTCAATTGACGTATTAATGACCATTATACCCGCCAATTGACATATTAGTGACCATTGCAATAGTCAATTGACATATTAGTGACCATTAAAACAGTCAATTGACATATTAGTGATCATTATAAGAACCTATTGACATATTAGGGACCATTACAATAGTCAGTTGACATATTAGTGACCATTGCAATAGTCAGTGCACACGTTCACAACGTTTCCGTTGCTGTTATTGGTTGGTTTGGTTAGGTTGTAAGAAGTAGAATAGGGAAATCGATTTTCCAGCGTGAATGAATTTTATTCTTCCAAATTAATTTGTAAAAAAACAATGACACGCTAAAATTTCACCTCGTATGAGAACAATTACTTTTAAAAAATGTTGCGAAACATAAAATTTCGTGTGTTTATACCGATACGTAAATGGGCAATTTACCTGTTGGTACACATATGGCCCAATACGAGGGGAACGTGTTAAGAGTTCGCATTCGTATTAGCTTGTACTATTGATTGATAATAGTGAAGTGGTAAGCAATGGAATAGAAAATGGCAACAGGAACTAGTTAAGTTGTCTCATTTTCAGGGTGTCCCAAGTGCCGTGCAGCACACACCATGCAGTCACGCACAGGCATCCTTGTGCCTTTGTTCCAATTCAGACGATGCAAAACAGCGGCTGGTACAAAATGCAGCAGTCAATCCTGAATTTTTCCACAGTCACAGCTTGCACATAAATGCAGGATTGACTGCCGCACTCTGTATTACATGTGCACATTGAAAACATTCAAGCTTAATGAATTTAATAAGGAGGAACTTAATTTTTTCACCTCTATTGCAATTTTTTCAATACTAAATTGGACAGCGTGTGCATGTACATCACTATCTAGCCTCTATACAAGGGATCTCCAAACTTTTCAATGTGAGGGCCCCATTATATATTTCCCACATTCATGCGGGCCGAAGAAAAAAAATTAAAATAAACAATTAAATTCAGCGACGTGCCTCAGCGATTTGTAATTATTTTTTCAAGGCCACCTCACATGGATTTGTTTGGCGGGCCGGATAAACTTATGTGACGGGCCAGATGTGGCCCGCGGGCCATGGTGTGAAGATCCCTGCTCTATGCTAATAAGGAATAGAGTTCATGCATGACCCCCTCCATTACATTATTTAGCCGCTTCTATTAGGGAATAAAGTGAGAGTAATTATTTATTTGTAAATTTTGATTGAACCTTGATCTTTGGTCCTAACGTCATCAGAAAGTTGACTCCGGTTCATCATTCATGACTGTAGTGTGATCAACTGTTTGAAGGAGCTCTCATTGCTTTAGGCTGTAACTTTTTTACATTTTAGTAGTTCTACTTTTATTCAGAAATAATTTCGAACTCCACTCGTATATAATAAGTAAAAATTCGTAATTCATTCCGGTTAATAAAAATTTATTGAGTCGCAATTGATGACTTCACTTTTCATACAGCCAACTTCTTGTTGAAAACGCCGTGGTTCGGTTTTGGAGAATATATACCATTTATTCACCACGACCGTTGAGGCAACTACATCATTACCTACTTTGTAATTTGTGAGACTTGAAAATAAACTTAATAAAACTGTGTTCCATTATACATATATACGTACATATAGAATGGATATATATCATATATTATATCTGTGCAAAAATTTCTAATTAATCAACTAAGTGCTTTTTATGGAGGTATAGGCAATTTATTTTAATATTTGCTCACAAGTTATCAGTAAATTAAGAGCGTGCTGTTGACGAGGCTTTATTTATTGAGAAACTGCGAAATGAAACCAGAATAATTTGAGTCAGCCAAGCTTTGCAAAATTAAAAGGATGCTCGATTTCAGTTGTCCCAATTCATCATGCATTTTAAAAGTTATTTTCGCTATAAGGTTACAATTTTTTGTCCCTGCCCGAGAGCAATTTTAGTCTTCAATGTGCTATAATCTTTTCCTGAATTTAATGAATGATCTTCTAGCAAAATATATTTTCATCATGAAAAGGAAGTTTGAATCCCAACAAGCTAGAGGGTTGTGTGTAGTATGTAAGTTCAAGTTCGAATTTAGCTTATTTGACGATGTAGAAGCCTAGAAGTGCTACCAAAATTATTCTGCATGCAAAATTCACAAGCATTTGGAAAGTAAGTTTACTCTAGCACAAAATCAAGATATTTTGTCCAAGTACATTAGATGTACACATACTGTATCTGAATTATTTTACTCTCAGAGTCATAATCTCAGAATTTTTATCTAAATCCTATTTCCTGTCGTTTATCTATTTTGGATAAAATTCTTTTTAACAGTGAATTCACTATTGTTAGCTTCTCCTAGTAATGCTTGACCTTCAAGTCAAAATTTCTCTGTGAAAAAGCTATGCATTTTCCTAAGTTCTAAGTTCTTCTAAAACTTCTTTATTTTTTACAAAACCCATAAGTTCTCAATAATCTTCATTTTCCTCAATCCATGAGTTCTCATGAACTTCATTTTCCCTAATCCATGAGTTCTCATGAACTTTATTTCCTCTAATCCAGGATTTCTCATGAACTTCATTTTCCTTCATCCAGGATTTCTCATGAACTTCATTTTCCTTAATCCATGATTTCTCAATACCTCACTTTCCCTAATCCATGAGTACTCATAAATCTTCATATTTCGAAGCCCCATAAATCTCTCATATACCTTCATTTTGCCGACTCCCTTAAGTTCTCATAAAAGTTCCAGGTACAGGATGGAACCCTAATAAGCAGACGACGGTACCCAGTTTCCACGAAATTTCATGGCGTGGAGACGAAGCCATTATCAAGTTTTAAGGCAGCGTGGTCTCAATTACCTCATAGCTTTTGATCTCATTACAGGGATGCCAAAGTCACAACCGTGACGAAGTAATCCATCGACATCAATGGGCACCAAACCCCGCGGGCTTTGGCCAATATAATCCAGGCTGTGCAATCTTTTCCAGTCCCCAAAATAAGTCGTCGATCCCTCCCAGCAGTTCAGTCATCCTGAAAAGTCGCCTTGACGTCTGTCCCTAAGCCCAAAAGAACAGTTGACGTGAAGGCGAAAGCCTGCTTTGGCAGACGGATTTGCCAGAGGGCAGATAGGGCGACAATGGCCTTCGGCACCGAGTTGTATCCTGTCTGAGTGTGTCCAGTGTTGTGAGAAGCGAGGGATATTTTCCTGATGTCCGTCAAGTGCTGTGAGAAGCGAGTTGTATCCTGTCTGCGTGTGTCCAGTGCTGTGAGAAGCGAGTTGTATCCTGTCTACTCGTGCCAAGTACTGTGAGAAGCGAGTTGTATCCTGTCTACTCGTGCCAAGTACTGTGAGAAGCGAGTTGTATCCTGTCTACGCGTGCCAAGTACTGTGAGAAGCGAGTTGTATCCTGTGTACTCATGTCAAGTGCTGTGAGATGCGAAAGATATTTTCTCGATGTCTGTCCAGTGCTGTGAGAAGAGATTTGTATCCTCTCTACGTGCGCTCAGTGCTGTGAGAAGCGAGTTGGATCCTGCCTACCTGTATACGTGTGTCAAGTGCTGTGAGAAGCGAAAGATATCTTTCCGACGTTTGCCAAATACTGTGAGAAGGGAAGAATATTTTCCTGATGTCCTCCAAGTGCTGCGAGAAGAAGGGGATATCCTCCCGATGTTTGCCGAGTGCCGTCAACGGCAAGGAATGTCATTAGAATATCAGTCAAATAGTTTCAAAAATCAGGAACATTTATCTTTTTAACGTATCTCAGGACAACGTTGCATTATAAATGAATATCAATTGATTTACAATATCGGTGATGAAAATATTTCCAATATTGTGTCTATGATTTGAAACTCAGATCAAACTAACTATTCTATAGAGATTTTACGTGCGTTAATCATAATAACTGCCTTTCTAGTTTGGGAAAATCCCAAGCAAAGAGAACGCCTGTTCTAAGACATTAAATGTACTATGTGACAATGCAAGAGTACTGTTATAATTTTATTTCGCAAAGTCAGAATATTTTTTGTTTGTCAGTTATATTGATCAGTTGCTTTAAATTAAGCTTGGTATTTTTAAAAGTCAAAGGTTTGGGGCATTAAAAAAAGAGTTCAACTGAAATAAATAAATAAATTATTTTTCAGCTATTTCTGTGAACAAGAATCCCGAGATCAGGGTTACTTGTCGCACAATACGTGACTTTTCATTACCTCCATTATGCTGATATCAATTTTTCTCAGTATGTTAAATTTGGGAACGAAGCATTGAAAGTATGAAATTGCGAAACGAAAAGTTTACAAATCTCCAAAAATAAAAATTAATAGTTTACGTAAATTCAAGTATTATGTCCTTTTTACATCATTTTCCAATACAAGATCAAATATTATGCAGCTTCAAAATATATCTGCAGGATAAAATATAAACAGTTTAAAACTTTGTACAGTGAACGGGTGCTGCAATGGCTTTATATTCTCAAGGGTATACATTCAACACCAATTTTGTTAGTTAAAAAAAACAGTACATTTCTGAAATTTAACAGCTGCATTGTCTAAAGGACTTCAAAATATCAGAAAATATAATTGACTTTTGAATTCTTAAAAGAGAAAATGTAAAAATTCTAGAACAAATTCTCGAAAATGTTAGCTTCCTTTGCCAAAATATCAGAAAATATAAATGACTTGTGTATTCTTTAAAAACAAAATTGTTCAAGACTCTAAAACAAATTCTGGAAAATGTTAACATCTTTTGCCAGTGCGAGCGAACTTCAAAAAGCTGTTGTCAAAGAGCAAAGCCGCGGTGCAGCTGCGTCTAAGAGACTGTTTGGGTCTGGATTTTTAAGCCCTAAAGAGGCTCAGTTTCGACCAAACCCCGACAAACAGCCTTAAGTACTTCGGTCAACAGGCTCTCAAGGATAAAAGTTCGCGTGGAGACTGAAATATGGAACAAAGGTCGTAAATTTCGCGGTGTTTTTCGCCAAAATGTCCGACTGAGAGCTACCGTTCGTTTCCGTGAATGGAATTGGATATTCCACGGCGAAAATGGATTGCAAAGAATCAGATACAAAAAAATGGTTCTCCGAGTCGAAAAAACGGCGTTTCACCCTCGGAATTGGATATGTCATAACGGAAATGGAAGACGGGAACAGCGTACTCGCTTAGAGACTTGCTGATGTCAGAATACAGAGAAAAAACATTTTTTCAAAACGTCTCCATTTTTCCAGAACCTCTGTAACATTATGAGTTTATTCCTCATATTTCCATGTACCACATCCAGGCTCCTGAAATCAGCGTGAGGCATATTTATTAATAGAAGGAATTCAAAACTCTATAAAGAAATTAGACGACCCAAACAAAATTGCTGATATATTCTGTTAATGAACATTAACCTCCAAAATTCAAAGCAATAATTTTAATTTAAACCGCTAACTGATGAGCAGAATTACCTCAGTAGTTAGTGTGAGGTTGCGTTTCCTTCTTTTACATTTTGAGTTACTTTTACATTTTGAGTTACGTTACGTGGCATGTGGTACGTAACGATTTAATAATTAATTAATAATTTAATTAATAGTTACCAGAAATATTTTAGTAAACTTCATAAAACAATTATTATTTCACACAAACCTCAACTCATAATTAACTTTTGATGAAGAGTTTCGATGAATATTTTCAACTGATGAATATTTACCCGCTATCATTTGGGGTGCTTATTCTTCAGGTGGTTCTTTTTTCATAACATGTGTTTGGAATATTTTTCAGCTCTCGCGGTTTTAGTTAAAAAGGGACAATAACTATTAGTTCAGATCTATGATAGTGAAGTGAAATTCATTTTGTAGAGCATTGGGGTACAAATACAATAATAGTTACTTATACCTAAGTGTGTGGTTATTATGTCCGTGACACAAATGAAATAATCATTATTTATAATTAAGGATGTGATCATTATATCTGTGGCACAAATACATTAATAATAATAATTTATATCCAAGGGTACGGTTATTATTTCTGTAGCACAAATACAATAATAATAATTATTTATGCCTAAGGGTATGGTTATTATTTCTGTGGCGCAAATACAATAATAATTATTTATGTTTAAGGATATGAGTATTATTTCTGTGGCACAAACACAACAATAATAATAATTATTTATATCCTTGGGTATGATTATTATATCTGTGGCACAAATACCACAATAATACTAATTATTTATACCCAAGTGTGGGGTCATTGTGCTTGTGGNTTAATAGATACCAGAAAAATTTTAGTACCTTCATTAAACAATTATTATTTCATACAAATCTCAACTCATAATTAACTTTTGATGAAGAGATTTGATGAATATTTTCAACTGATGAATATTTACCCGCTATCATTTGGGGTGCTTATTCTTCAGGTGGTTCTTTTTTCATAACAAATGTTTGGAATATTTTTCAGCTCTCGCGGTTTTAGTTAACTAGGGACAATAACTATTAGTTCAGATCTATGATAGTGAAGTGAAATTCATTTTGTAGAGCATTGGGGTACAAATACAATAATAGTTACTTATACCTAAGTGTGTGGTTATTATGTCCGTGACACAAATGAAATAATTATTATTTACACTTAAGGATATGGGCATGACGTCTTTGGTACAAATAAAATAATCATTATTTATAATTAAGGATGTGATCATTATATCTGTGGCACAAATACATTAATAATAATAATTTATATCCAAGGGTACGGTTATTATTTCTGTAGCACAAATACAATAATAATAATCATTTATGCCTAAGGGTATGGTTATTATTTCTGTGGCGCAAATACAATAATAATTATTTATGTTTAAGGGTATGAGTACTATTTCTGTGGCACAAACACAACAATAACAATAATTATTTATATCCATGGGTATGATTATTATATCTGTGGCACAAATACCACAATAATACTAATTATTTATACCCAAGTGTGGGGTCATTGTGCTTGTGGGACAAATACAATCATACTTATTTGTAGTAACGGGTAAATTAAGTCCAGATCTGAAGGTAGAAATAATATCCCAGTTAGAATTGTTACAAATTTACTATTGACAATTTTGTAACTTTTCAATTAGCGGAGGTCGCGATAATCGGTGAGCTTACAGTAGTGAGAACATTGCTCTTGTTTAACCTTTAATTCGGTTAATGTTGCTTTTATTTGACTTATAGGAGCTAGTTGTGTATCAATTTCTCCCTAAATCATAAATTCAAATGTATCGCTGAATCTAAAATTAAAATCTCGCTGGATCTAAAAGTCAAAACCAAGCTGGATCTAAAATTGAAATTTCGATGGATCTAAAATGTAGATATCGCTGGATCTAAAAAATTAAAATCTTTCTGGATCAAAAGTTACAAAATCTTGCTGGGTCTAAAATCAAAAAATTTTGCTGGATCAACAATTGATAAATCTAGCCGGATAAAAAAGAAGAAAGTCTAGCTGAATCTAAAATTTAACAATCCGCCATGATCGAAAATTGAAAAAATTACTGGATTTCAAATTTAAATACCTCAGTGTGTCTAAAATTCACAATCTCCCTGGATCTAAGATGAAAATCCTCAGTAACTCTAAAATTAAAAATCTCACTAGATCTAAAATGAAATAAATATCGCTGAAGATAAAATTGAACAATCCAACAGGACCGAAAATGAAAAAAATCCCTGGATTTCATATTTAAATACATCACCCGCTTTAAAATTCACAATATCCCTGAATTTAAAATGTATAATCTCCAATTCATGTATCAGTTACTGACATCTTGTCAAGTAAGCCATTTCATACATCCAGATGACGTCCAGTTAGCCATTTCACACATCCAGATGACGTCAAGTTAGCCATTTCATACATCCAAAAGACGTCCAGTTAGCCATTTCACACATCCAG
>JACJUY010008196.1:0-34717 GCA_014220935.1 Platorchestia sp. MABIK | reverse complement strand
GCTCGAAATAAAAGACTTGCTCACGTTGGTGTTTAAATTCCATGAAGTTTTAAACGAATGCGCGTCCATTTAGTGACGCACTGGACGACTGACCTGATCTACCGTTAGACACACAGAGATCACTGAACTCAAGATATCAAGTTCAAATTTTGTGAGGTTTCACAAGTGAAAGGAAAGTCACTAATACTTTTGATTAAGATCATTATTTGGTAAACTTTAGCTTCAGAAAAATAATCCTGATGAATACAAAACAAAGTTAAAGATGCAAGTATTTTTAGCTATAGGTGACATGAAAATCCAACTCTCTGGAGCACTGGAGGATGATTCTTCACCTGAAATAACAATTTTTCAAACATTTTCACTGACAACCGAAGTGCATAGAAAACGAATGTAAACGCGACACGCCCAACAGAACCGTTCTGTTGCACGTCTTAATTGGTATTTTCATACGTTGAGAAACCGTGTGCAAGTTAATAACTCGTAAAAACCATGATTGCATTAACAATACCATTAGAAGTGCCATTGATAGAAACATCAACATAATTTGGAAAAAAAGAGTGGACTGTTTTTACATTAATGACAAAGCAGAAAAACTGTTATATTATGGGACCACACTACTCTGATACTTTCAAACAGACGCTTCCTTATTTCATAGCTTCAAAATGGCGCTTGGTCAAAATGGCAAACTTTCGCTTGCGTGTCAAAATTGATGACTGGAATGTATTTGCCATCATTTTTCCCACTCTTACTCTGGGGCCTAGCTGGATTTGTGCCTGATGGTACTAGACTTGGATAGCAGCCCAAAAAGTAGGCTACTCGGCTCGTTTCAGCAGCAATATTCTACTCTATTCTTTCATGTGTGCCCAAAATTATAAAGAAATGCACAATCTTTACATTGCAAAAAAAATTAAATGACAAATTATTCTCGTTCGAAAGGCTCTGAGCAAAGAAAGCTACCAATTTCATGGGTGAAAGAATCGCTCACATTTGCCTCGTCTAATTCGCTTGAGTGCATTAGCTGCAAAAATTAGCAATCCGTCAGAGTACTCAGCTTCTTTGTGCGGTTCCCATTTCTGTCAAGTGAACACACGAGATGAGGATTTTAGTTAATCAGTCCGAATGCATGTTGTAAAAGTTACAGCGCCTGCAATGGGATAAAAAATGTACATATTTCAACGTGGGGAAGAATCTTAGCACGTACTTTTAAATGCAGTTTTCCCTTAAGGTCCTGCCATCGATAATTGTTCTTGATTGGTGCGTTACACTTTGAAGATATCTAGTAATTTTTCATTAAAATTTTGGAAAGGATGTAAAATGGAACCGACTTTAATAAAGTTCAGGAACTGAACAAGCTAAGGCAAGAGTTTGTCTTTAATAAGTCGTGTGTTTGTAAAATCAGAATTTTGAAGCAGAAATATCCTGTATAGGCAGTCGCAAGCATTTTTCTACAACAATTTTGTGACGTGCGCTTAAGTGATTCTATTCTTGAATTTTAATTTTAACGTAGGCCTATCGGTGACAGAGGGTTTGAAAGTTTTGCTGTGACTTGTGCCGGATCTCAGTGGTGCGTTAATTGTGGTCTTGATCGTCCAACTTTAACAGCCTGTAAAGATTGGTGAGCTGTCTTCTCTCTCTCGTATCTGTGTGTCTTGTAAGATCTTCTCGTCACGTGAGATCTGCCAAAAAGTTCTCTAATAACCTGTCATTGTTGGCATTGTTTAATCTGGTTTAGTCCTGACGTGAAATGATTTTACTCGTAGGAATTTAAAACGAGGAACACTGCTCGTAGGTTGAGCATTATTTAATTAATATTACACATCGTCAAATCTAAACGTTTCGGAGTCCTGCTCCATCTTCAGTAAGTACAGTCTGAAAAACATAAAAAGACAAAAAGTTCCTCAAACATGCTAAAATGAAAGAAAATTGATAGAAAAATTCATGTAAAAACTTCCAGTGGATAAGAACTATTCATACTATTTAAAACGGGTTTTTCTTTGGCTATGAACAATGATTCCAAAATTTTCAGTTCCGAAACATTAAAAGCATTGCACAGTATTTCGAATTGATCTTCAGAGACTCCAGCACCACACTGCTCTGCATGGAGTAGCACAGAAGAATAAGGCGGTTGCGTAAGAGGCCTCCAGGTGCGATGACCTACTCCACGATGCTGGGCAATCCTTATATAAAACTGCAAAGTCGTCACACTGACGTAGCCTGATGTAGCCTGATGTAGCCTGATCAATTAATTTAAAATGGGCTCATTTTTTCGGTGTAAAGATGTACTTCCAAAGCGAATGAGTGCGTCCTTAGTTTAACAATTTAATTGTGTACAGTGTACATCAGGCTAGGTCGGTATGACGACCTTGCCGTTTTATATAAGGATTGCCCAGCATCGTGGAGTAGGTCATCGTACCGGGAGGCCTATTGCGCAACCGCCTCATTCATCTGTGCGACTCCATGCAGAGCAGTGTGGTGCTGGAGTCTCTGAAGATCAATTCGAAATACTGTGCAATGCGTTTAATGATTCGAAACTAAATGTTTTGGAATCATTGTTCCTAGCCAAAAAAAACGTTTTAAATAGTATGAAAGTTCTTATCCGCTGGAAGTTTGAACATGAATTTTTCTATCAATTTTCTTTCTTTTTAGCATGTCTGACGAACTTTTTGTCTTTTTATGTTTTTCAGACTTCACTTACTGAAGATGGAGCTGGACTCCGAAGCGTTTAGATTTGACGATGTGTAATATTAATTCAATAATGCTAAACCTACGAGCAGTGTTCCTCGTTTTTAAATTCCTAATGAACATTCGATTGAAGAAAAATTATTTTTTTCAAGATTTTACTCTTGCCTCGTTAAGCACCCAATGCTCAGCACGTGATCCCGTCTACTAGTTGATGTACTGCCTTTTTGGCCCTCTTATTTTACGTTAAGGGCTTGAGAAAACTTTCAATCCCTTGGGAGGAATCTTTTAGGAAATAAATGTGTTTTTCAATAAAGTTCGTGATGTTGTAGCAATGCCAGTACTCTTCGATCATTGCCTCCCCCCTCCCAATTTTTGTCATGTGATCGTTCAACACGTTACATAACGGAAGCTCGTCCAGAATCCCCATTGTATAAATAATGTAGTTCTTCCTAGAACACTAAAACGAGAGATTTCCCTCAAATTTTTGAAAGAAACTTTCATTCTCACATTTACTTCTTCAAATGCAGTGTAATTCAATAATAACAGTTTATTTCCTACCAGTATAAAGCCGAAAAGTACCTTGCAAATGTAGCGTGTAAAAATAACCATTGTCCTACGGTTTATTTCAATGCTTGCTGCCGAGTATTACACGGGGTTCTATTTGCACGACAAGAAGCCATGCCAGATCCCGCGTACCAGGATTACAATAAATGAAAGACGTTCGTGTTAGTGATATTAATAAAGCCCGTTCGACCAGACCTTTCGAGTGCTATGCGAAGAACCATCGGCCGCTACATGGCCTCTAATATTAAACTTGTCTGGATCACTCGAGCGACACCGCAACTGAAACTGCCCTGCCAATATTGGTTTCTCACAGACCAGGGCAGTAAAATGACCTCTAATAATCACCAAATTACCTCTAGGAACCATCAAATTACCTCTAGGGAAGTGACCAAGGCTGTTACGTTTAAAAACACATTATTAACTAATATTATCAGCATTCAATGGATGAATAATAGATTGAAACAAAATTATGCTGAAATCATGCTCCAAACAAGCGGACCTCTAATATTGGAAGGCACAGACATTGGCAAGACGGAGGCAATAATGGAGTTCAGCGGAGCCAATATCTGTTGCGTCAACGACCCGTTCACATTCGTGTCATACGGTGACAAACTTTACACGTGCAGTAATTGCGCCAGAGTCAAACTACAAGATTTCTTGTCTCGTATCATTTTCGATTTATTTTTGTGGACGCAGAGATTGCAGATGAAATCACACTTGAAATGAAAAGATTTTCTAAGAATAAGGCGGGATAGAAGAGAAATACATATATTTACAAAGCAGACACGTGCGACTTTATGCAAGAAATTGATACTCAAGTTAGGAGTTAAAAAACAGGAAACTATGCGAAACAAAATTGGTCTTGGAAACATTAATTTTTGAAAAAAATGATGCTTTAGTTTTCAGTTGAATTAAAATGAGAAATTAATCATTTCTGAGTGAAAGTGATGAAACCATGGATGATGATCAAGATGTAGTAATTCCATAACATTGTCCCAACCGTTGTTTGTTCACCAATGCGATGAATTAGTTTACATGATAAAATTTTACGTTACAAAACAAGTTATTTTCCCGCCAATAATGTGATTCCAAAAAAGATGACCGAAGCTGAAGTTGCCATCACATTTAGCAAGTAAGAAAGACGTTCTCGACACTTGCCCATTTTCAGCCCCTGGGCAAACGAAATCATCATTTATAAAGAATAAGTACTCATTAGCGCTCAGTCTGCTAGACAATCGACCTGATATTAATGAAAAAAACTTCTACAGAACAATGTTCGTTTATGAGATTTATACTGTACCCTCATATGGGCTAAAATTTGATTGGAGCTCAAACACGAGCATTCGACATTTCTTTGCATATAATGTACAGCTAACAATAATGAAAAATATTCGAGCTCATCAGAAATAATTTGTTCTTTGATCTTGTCACATCAATAGTGCGAGTAATAACAGGTACCGGGACTCATAAACCATCAATGACTGTCATTAGAAAAATGCAAAAAGTTTCTCCACTTCTGATTACACGCAATGCTGTACGCTGTAATTCGATTTGACGGCAATAATGTCTGTGCATGGAACTTTTGAAAATAATTCGTCAGCAACGAACACATCACTTCAAAATTTGCCCTTTCCTTGATATATGAGTTGACTTTTATGTAGGGTAACAGCTCTCAACTTCCAGAACTGCTTGGAGAGCTATCTCCTCGTGGTTGTCATAAATTTCGTTTAATACAGTTTAAAATAATTTTAGAAATAATCTTTCAAAGTGAATGTGAGGAACTGCACACGGTTTTCTTTAAAATCATTCTAAAGTTTAGTTTTTAAAGTCTTTCTGTGGTTTTTTCTCCAAAATTGCACTCAGTTTTTTTTTTCTTCGCTGAACATGTTGATTTATGATTTCGAATACCCTCACTTATTTCGTCAACTTATATTCCCCAGAACGCAAAAATACAGTTAACGTTGAATGGCTTTTAAATAGTTACTTCTATACCTGTTAACATTCCAGAAACGTAAATTTGAACCCGAGTGATAGGTGTTCTTAGAGATATTTGTTATCATGTGAAATCACGAAATATTTCATCTTGCTTCAGCAAAGTCTTGAGATTTTCCCGAGGGGATCAAATGGATTATCTCACATTTCTGTAAATTTTTCGAAAATTCGTGTTTGTTTCAGAACCAATGAAGCAGTCGATTTCCATCGCAAATTCTAAAACCTTGAATACTGACGAAATTTTCCATGACTTTACATAAGGGTAAGGATTTTTAACCAAATCACGTCGTCGTAGCGGTATGACGAAGTTCTTCTAAGCCGACTTGGACACGCTACGTGCGAAAGGAGTACGTAAATAAATTGACTCGATAAGCATCCTCTGCCAGCTGCTTGCCATCAACACCGTAAATTGTGTGGAGTTCCGGTCCCTGCCGGCACATTGTCCTGTGTCAGAAGAAAATCGATGATTTCTTGATTGGGATCGTAGTTCTTATTTACAGGTGTGTAAAACGCAACACCGGAGGAGAAAATTAAATGAAGAGATTGAAACGAAAATTAAATGGTTGGTGGCATGAATAAAATAAAGAGATTGAAATGGTTGGGGCCATGAATAGAATGAAGTCGTTGAAATGGTTGGGGCCATGAATAGAATGAAGAGGTTGAAATGAAAATGAAATGGTAGATGGTCTGAATTAAATGAAGAGGTTGATTTGGTTGGGGGCGTGAGTACATCCAGCGAGAGTTACGACGCATGCATCGAAAAATGACGATTGTTTTTTCACAATTTCCGCGCGTAAAGACCAACAGAAAAATTTTTGAATAGGTAAATTAGCTGGTCTGCTTAATGCCAAAACACAGATTAAAAGCGATGGGCTTATAAATAGTCCACGATATCACATTTTTAGACATCTTTTGAAGGCACATCGTCGAATTTTGAAAACTCATGCGTATTTTACAGAATTAAGTTATACCAGTCTATCTCTTTACAGTTCTTAGGCAAGTATATTTGTTTCTTCTCAGCTTTGTGCCTGTTGCAGATTATTTTCGAAGATCAAGAAAAACGGAAATTACTCAGAATAGGCTTTTTTGAAGTCCATTTTCTATACCGTTTAAACTGTCCCAATTGGGCTGTTCGTATCGTCAACATACTGTGATGCAGTTTTACATCATACCTGTCTGCATAACAACGCCGATTGCATACGAGCATCCTTGTTAAAATTCAGCACAGTGCCACAACAGCTCGGTGCAGTAAGATTAGTACGATACATAGATACAAACATCATGTTAGCTGTTACCACACTTTTCCAGCACCGTGGCTACGAGTACCACTGTGGTAAATCCACCAACGAACTCTATTGAGCCTGCAGTGGGCGGCGAGACAGAAGTGACCACTGGTCACGAATCTCGCATTCTGTCAGTTTGTGATGCAGCAGCGAACGTGCGATCTTTCCTGCCCTAAATTGCTAGTAGCTGCGATCAATCTTCGCGATAACTAAACTTTAGGCGCACTGAAATTATTGAAAATTACGATAAAGTGACTCACTGCAGAAAGTTCAAACCAATATAAAGTGACTCACTAGAATATATCCCTTCCATCGCTTTCTCTCTCTCAACAGACACAGTCCTCTGCACCCAACACAAGCGATCATGCACGAAATCTAACGAAGAACTGAATAATTATCAGCTGAAGATCCTTTCAAGCAATTATTTTCTTTTTCGTGATTCAATCACTGAAAACGATAATACATCAGAGGCAAATAGAATATCTTTAACATTTACATGTTCATTATACAGAACATTTAAAACAATAGGAATGTCTCAAAGCTTCTAATTTAGTTGATATCTGCTGAAACATTCAATATTTATTAGTAAGAAGTGTTGCTCGAAATCATTGTCACTGATCACACCATGGTATTTTTCATGGACAAGATTCATACCTACAAAGCTCTGAAAATATTTTTCTATGCCATACCAGTCGTAAAACTTCTGATTATTATAGAGTGCAGCAGTCAATCCTCCATTTCCGAGAAGGTTGTGGAAGCCTAAAAATGCAGGATTAACTGCCGCACCCTGCACAAGCACCCAATGCTTCAAATAAGAAAGATTAATGCAGGCGTAAGAAAACAATTTCTAATTCTACTTCTTCTATAGAAGGAAAAATTTATTTTTTCAACGACAGCTCCACTGCTAGAGCCCTAACAATTCAAGTGCCGAGTACAAGCGGCAACGAAGAATCATGGCTGCAATAGCCCATTCTTACTTCTTACCTCAACTCAATTTACTGAACTACTTTTCAATGAGATTTCCGATATATGAATTCAGAAGCATTGACACTTTACCAACGTCAAATAATTTTTTTTTTCATTTTTTATCGTGCTATTTAGAAATTTTCAAAATATTAATTTAGAAGCATTACCACAGTACCCACATCAAATCTGTTTTTTTAATTTTTTAACGTGTTGTTTAGGGACTTTCAAAATATTTATTTAGAAGCATTACCACAATAGCCACATCAAGTGTATCGTTTTATTTTTTGATGCACTACTTAAATATTTTCAAAACATTTATTTAGCAGTATTACTTGAGTTCCAACATCAAATGTATTCTCTAACTCTAAATGATTACCGTTAGCGTTAGCGCTGTTAAATTTCTCCATAACTGATCTAAACAAAACACTGAGATTGATTTCGCTCACCCTACCTGAACAAGGACATCTTTGCGAGAACCTGTCAGAGCTGAACGGGAGTGTGTTCGCACTTTGTTTGAAGCAAAAGCAACTTCCGGGGTGGTCAGACGTACGATCAATGTCTTCTTGGAAGTACGGCCAGCCTTCATTATTGTTCCAGAGTAAGAGCTTTCTGTTCCGGAGCCTTTGAAGTGAATGAACGGGGACGTTGAAGACCTTCGCTTTGTCATGGTTTTGTGGTACATAACTTATACAAAAAACTAGCGGAGGTTGCTAAGGATCTCTCCAGTTTTTAGTGCGTAAACAGTGTGTTTGTTTCTCAGAAATTTTGGGAGTTTGATTGCAATGAAAGATGATAATACGGTAAAAGCGTTGAATTTGCGTTTAAATAGTTCTTATTCATAACGGCCAAAACACGTATTGTTTTTCAATAAAATGGCTAACTCTAGATCGATATATCTCCTCTCAAAATAAAGCTTAAAAATTATTCTTACAAGTCCTCAACGCTGCTTCTAACACATTCACGCATGTGAATAATTTCAGTCCACTGGAAACATTGTGTCGAAACAACAAAAGAAATCAACCTTAATTAATTTGCTCAAAACTACAATAAATAATGAAGTAGCTAACAAATTAAAATAATAAAGTTTGGCGAAATGAAGGCTTTGAAAAAAATTAAATTTCCTAATGTTCGCCATAAAAGTTACAAGATGTAATAGAGATGATAAATTGTTTACTGTTTTTTCATCTCTTATCACCCGAATAAGAAAAATTGGGGAGTGTCCTATTCTACATTATTTATGCAATGCAATATTTAATTATCATTTAGGTCGTACCTTTTTTACGCCTTTTTTACGACTTTAAAAATGCGTCATTCTGCAAGCAATTTTGTTTCGTGTTTCAATTTTGTTTCATGTAATTGAAATTATATTATTTTCATCATTCCACTCTTCGAAACTAATAGCATTGCTGAAGTCAGTTGTAAAAGACAGCCGGGGGTTTGAAAACGCAATTTTAGGTCTCCTCTTGGAGGTTGAATGAAATGAGTTGTGGCTAAATTTAAACCACGTTGTCGGGTATATACGAAACCGATAGTTTCCTATAGCCTTATCAATTTGATCAAATGACACTTTTCTGTAATCTTTTCAGTTGGTGTCAGAGTGATTTTTTTCATTGACATTACTTTCAACATGCTTCGAACAAGGGCTTCAGCGCGTTACTCCACCTTCCCACCATAGGTTAATACCAAGATTTTACAACTGTACTGGATAAGTGCACATGGTACTCATTTTTGGAAATGGATAATCACGTTTGTGATTGCTCACATCATGTATCAAGGACGATGCGCAAATTAAATTACACTAAACATTAGAACTAAATCTGACAGGCCAGTGCTCAACCTCTCCCTGTCCCTAGCTCAGTACTTGTTAGTAGTGCTGAAATTAAATATAGGATGAGTATAAATTCGAGACTTGAATTTGATACTAAAGTGTTAAACTAGATCCTTTTACTTCTTATGCTTACACTTTTTATGCTGTTTTTGCGAAATGTTCTTTAAAGATATCTCATTTTTTCATCGGCCAAGTCTTTTTTAAGCTCTAAGGATAGAAAATAGTTTTACAGTGTGACCCAAATGAAGATTTACACATGTTTAAAATGCCATAACTTTACAACGAATTAAGATATTTTAAATCTGTTTGCTTTCTGCAATGTTGAATATAATTGTTTATCAGTCTCTGCAAGCATTTTTAAAAAACGTAGCCACTTTAAAATATTTAATAGTTAAGTAAAAGGCCTCAAAATGAAAAAAACTTTTTAACATAACTCATAGCATCTCCTCCAATCAATTTCGATGACTTGAGGATGCGTATCAACGCAGAGGTTAACGTTTCAAAAGATAATCCACATCGTGTGAAAAAAATAATGAAAAGCATGAGAAAAAGAGCTCAGGTTTGCATAAATAGGAATTGCGATTATGTAGAAGAAAAAGGATGGTGAAGACAATTGTGCTCAATAAAGAATTGCTTTTTCCATTATTTCAAATAGAGGTTCTTTAAGTGAAGAACGATGTACTGAAACTGTTGTTTGATTTACGGGGATTCATAAACTATAATTAGCAATTCGTGCGTAACTTTTATTTTGGTACCTATTACTTAACTATTAAATGTTATGCAGTGGCTGCGTATTTTAAAAATGTGCTGAGACTGATATATGCAATTATTTTACAATTGTCTATGATAGAGATATATAAACAATTATTATAGTAAGCACACAGATCCAAAATATTTTAATTCATTGAAAAGTTATTACATTTTAAGCATGGATAAACTTTTTCTATGGGTCATACTGTTTATTCCAAAGATTTCTACAGGTTCTACTCAAGGTGAGGTGTAAGTTTACGTTTTCAACCCGCATTGTTTCAACCCGCGAGCTACTTAAAAATAAAACTGTTGAATCAATGGACGTTTTCCTGCAACGTGCAACCTTATCATGTGTTTGCTTAGGTCAAATTCCTTCGATAAGAAATGACACCAGTCCTACAATTTCACCCGCGTTCTTCAACCCTAAAATTAATGCACAGTAGATGCTACGTTGCAGGTTTTTTTATTACTTCTCAGATCGTAGCGATTGTAGAAATGCGTGCACTTGAGCAACAATTGCGACTGATTTTAAAAAATTTAGGAACACTCATAATTTCTTTTCGTAATGCTCCACCATCGTGTTCACCGCTGATTGTGGTTCAGCGCCTTTTGTATCTTCTATTTTCAAGCACTTGTACTCCAAACGCTTGTCTTGAAATAATCTTGATGATATTGTGTGTATTCCTAAACTGTGACCTCAAATTGCAAACCTGAGGAACAATATCTAAAAATTTCGGAGTTGATAATGGAGTTATTGAAGGTTTCTGAATAGCAAGCTAAAAAAATCAAACCAAATATTCTGCTTTTTCAGCTGATTGAATAGAGAGTAATCCAGCATGAAGCCTTTGTACGTGAATTTTTTCCCGTCTTTGCTCACCAGCCGATAAAAAATAATCAGCCGCATCTGAACGTGAAAGATGGAATGTAAATTCATTGTACGTATGACCCATTTCAAAATTCATTAAAAGGAGAAAAAACGCACTCGAAATGCATACTGGTTATAAAAACGTGAATGTTTTCAATGATATGAGACCAGATCTTGGAAACGATCACGGCTACAAAAACTCGTATCTCCATTGCTATTGAGGGACTTCTTCATTTGTAGAAGGCCATTTCTCAAGTACAGTCAAAGAAGTCGAACATTTTTGTTGATACCGAAAAATTATGTATTATAATTCGACCCAGTTTTTTAATTGAAAAGAAAATATTGTAATTGATGAACGTGCATTTCGATTCCAACACTATACGATTTTTCTGGTCGTGACGGGTATACGTGTCCAGGAATCAAAATCCTAAAACACATTTAGTTACATTTACTTTACGATCCCTTCCCTTTAGAAGTAAATCCTGGGTATGGGTACACTTAACAATCGATGTAACGTGTCAGGTTTAATTTGTATAAATTAGCATTATCACCTGTTCCCATTAGTAATACCCTTTCCATAAAAACAAAGGGAATTTGCATTGCAATAATTTAGTTTTATCCCTTGCTCATTGGAATAGAATGAAAAAATGGGATGAATTGCCTACACGGTTATCAAACGAGGTAATTAAACTTACTAAATTGTGCTGGCAAGTGGACAATTGGAATGAATTAAAAAGAAACAACGTAAGAAAACAAGACTTAAATTTAATTCCACGAATTTTCAACATTTAAAACGAAAATGCAAGCCAAGCTCGATGAGTTTCGGACTGGAGGTAAGGTTCCACGCAACCAGAAATCAGAGATTGCCAAGTCTTCCGCTCCCTGGCCTGATCAGACCAAATAACAGAATCGGCTTCTCTCGCACGGATGGCAGACCGTGTGATTTAGATTTCAGAATTAAAGGAACTGTCGTTTCCAGACTTCGGCTGCTTGAAACTTTGAAAGGTATTTTAACTGGGGGATTATCTGTGCAAAATTTGGATTGTTAGGGAACGCCGGGATGCAAGCACATGTTCAGACTTTGGGTGGAAATCATGAAATTTTATCGAGAAAAAATGCTGTGCCATTTTTCCACATTGAACACAAATCCTCGCTTGTTTTGAACGATTTTTTCATGCATTTCTTTTTAAAAGTATAATCCAAATCAAAAATATCAGCGGAGCCACGCTGAGTAGAGTTTCTACTATGAACAGAACAATATTCTTCTTTGAAACTAATAACTTGTGATATTTTTCACAATTTGTCCTCAAAGCATGTGTTGAAGGAGTTTGTGGAGTGGCTCAATCGTAGTTATCAGCCCAAACTCAATCTTATTTTATTTAGCTAAGATTATCATTTGACGACGTCCATCTCTTCTGAAATTCGATTCCAGTGGCATTCATTTTATACACTTTCCTTGTTTTTTTCTTCAATATCAGTCTGTACAATTTTTCCCTAGGGACAAATAAGTCGATAGTTGGTGAAAGTTTTTTAACACTTCATTACCTTAAACAAGTCTAATTTCAAAGCAACTGCATAGTCATTTCCCGAATTATTATTTAGGGTCTTCCTTATCTCTTTATGAGTGCGCCTACAATTGTTTTAAAGAATGTTAGATTTTGAGCAGAAATGACGAAAAATTAATTTGTACGGCTAAATTAGCCCCATTATATTAGAAAGGCAGCACATATTGTGAAATTGACACAAAGGAAAGCTGTCGTTCATGTTAATCTTAGGCGCTGAGCACCCTTTAATTTAATTCAATTTTCGCTGTCTCTAAATTACTAACCAATTTTCGCCCGTCTGCTGATCAACTTGCGACAGAAAGAACAGAGTAAGTACTTTCAGCTGCTCTAAAATTCCATCAACAATTCCTGTTTAAAATATCGATATCTAATTTTTTATTCACTTCTTTAATGCCAGCCTACGCCGTCCGTCAAAATAACCTTCATTCCCTCTCTCGCTTTGCCTACTTGTCACCACCTCGCCGTCAAGACACAACGAGCTCTGGAAGAAGTCAATAATCGATCTGCAGTAACGGGAATATTCCAGAATTCACTGACGCATCTTACTCGCTCCTCACAAACGCGGCAGCAGCACGAATGCCTACACTGTGGACAGTTCTCATTTCTGATGCTTTTTTCGCTACTCAAGAGTGTGCAAGGTAATGCAGGTCTCACGCAAGTAATGATGCTAGTCTGACTGAAATTAGTCAAGTCGACGTACTTCTTTGCCTGTTAAATTTGAATCCTTGTCAGCAACATATGGAAATTGTCAACTCGTCTTTGAATTTGCGTAATATAACGCAATAGAATGAGAGCATGAATTTCAAACCCTTGAAACTTATGAAGAGAATTCGCGTAGTAATGTGCGAAAGCAGCGTAATATCATGGAATTTCATTTTACATTTTCTTCGTGGTAGTACTTCAAGAAATTCAATAATATAGAGCTAGCATCATAAACACTGTTTTTCTCCCTAAAGTTTAATTAATTTGGGTCTAGTAACAATGTTTTATTTCCTTAATACCACCTCCCTCATGAATAAAAAATTTTGACTGACCTCAGAGAACCATGTACATTGAACGCAACACAACAGCCACTCAAGAACGTCTTCAACAGGATTTTAAAAGATCAATAAAATTGATATCATAAGAAACACAAAAGTTACGGTAAAAGTTTGCGAGGATTGATCGCTAAGTTTCTGGGATTGATCACGAGACACGACGATATTGTAGATAATTCCCCTGTCGTAGATCGGGAAAGGACATAAAATAAATTAAATGTAAAACAGAAAAAACTACTGGAGCTCGTAAATTATTTCCCTTGAATGTTACACTTTTTTCTGATTAACCGTTAATTACGCAGAGGCACTGAGACTATTCATAGTTTTAAACGAAATGTAGCCGATATTATGAGATTTCCTGAAAGAATTCTAAGTATTTCATTGAAGAAAATCCGATTATTCGTCCATCTTTTAACGAAAAACTTATCACTTCTGGGAATTAAATCATATGATTTAGCTTTTCCAATCTCGGGAACAATGGAGAAAGATGCACCAAAAGTACTCAAAATTTGAAATGCTTACCAAGATAATTCTGTCGTTTACAATGGTCGAAGATGATACAGCCATTTACATCAAGATTGAAATGAATGAGAGCTTGATGATAATATATTGTCCATTTTTTCTAATCGCAGTTAACTCACTTGGGAAGAAGTTGCAATGGAGATATATCAGAAGACACTAGAATTTGAAAAAAAATTTTCCTTATAAGAGTTCTGCAGATTCGACATAGGTGAATGTCTAGAGAGTATTGAGAACGAGATCAGCTACTCGAATATTTCCAATTAGAAGTCCCTATTCCAGATTTTCAATGTTGCAAGTTATGTCTGCACGGAAGGCTATCGCGCTTAAATTTTCCTCACGAACATTCCACAACTTTGTGATGATTGCTTCCCCACTTTTTCAGCAGTAAAATAGTGGCAGATGATAAAATATCCCTGGTAATTCTTCATCATGACAACACGAAGAACATAGAATGACCGAACCATTAAGTCCCTTGCATTACTGATTGAAATACCAAGAACTGCTCTAACAATTGGATGCAAATGTCTTCCATTAACGGAAAACGTGATTTTCTACTTTCAAGTCCTCAGTTGAAACAATCGTTCTCGTTTGCGATTTATAGAAATTTTTAGATCGCCTGTTTTCCTATGTAATTTCCTATCATCTCAATAATGAAAGGAAGAATTTGCTTTGAAGTTTGTTATTTTCTGCCATGAAACTGTTTCTGGTTGACCAATGATGAGAGTATAATGATACTTTAGCACAAATAGCACAAAGTGCTCAGTTTGCATCGCAAAACAGGTTAAGAAATTCAAATGCGTATTCGAACACATGGAACATCTCATTTTTAAAAACAACATGGTATGATTTAAAAAATATTACACCATGAAATCAGGGTCCCTTAGTGCATTTTCTTTTCATAGAAAACATGTTCGGATGCTTTTTAATTGTATTGAAACTCTTGTTATGTTTTATCGGAGAGAAACGTATGATTCTCTCACAAAAATTTCCAGGTTACGAACCCAAGTTTGGAACGTCTTCTGCAGTGCATCTTAGATACATTTCTTTTTCATGAACTTTTTGAACAGCAAGCATACTTTTGAAATGTGCGAACTCGCAAAGTCCGACAGAAAAATACTGGTTGACTAAAGCAAAGGTTGGGAAAGTAAAATAGTGAAAATATAGCTTCGTGACAGGCAAAAAGGTATTACTTTCTTCAATCCATTTTCAATTTTTAACTGGGCGAAATTGTCCGAGTTTTTCATACGTTGAAAAACGAAGAAAATTACTCAAAATTTTTACTGAAACGCTGATAACCGTTAAAACTCAATATTTCTGTCAGGTAATAATAGTCGACGTTTCGATGTCACAAACATCATCCTCAAGTTAAAAATATAAACGAAAAATTTTACAGTCCCAGTGATAAAAATGCAAATCTAACACTTATGCTAAATCAGACGCAATAACACTATTGAAAATCTCAGGACAATTTGACGAGACAATATTTGTACCGCAGGAACATGAAATCACAAAAGTAGGTAACAGCATTGCTCAACAGTTAGATATTAATGACACAAGAGATAGGGGCAAAATGCACGGTCCAGCAGAAATGGACGAGCGGACGAATGTTCTGTGGGTGTTATAGAAATTGTAAAATCGGTAACCACTTAGTAAAAAATAATATTTCCAGATCCAAGGTCAATGATCTAGACAGAGCCAGTGAGATATACCAGTTCAAATGTGACAGAACAGAATGTAAGTCGCTTAATAGATGTTACAATGACATGACTAGAATGACCCTAAAACAAAGATTATCTGCGCAAAAATATCAAGGTTATATTTTCTGTCATTTCTGTGTTGACCATAGTGGCAAACCCGCAAATGAACAACTCAAATACAAAAATTTTCTATAATGTTGTTAAAAAACAAACATGTTTTAAAAAAAGACGCATTAAATATTCATAAACCTAAACCTGCCCTCAACAAAAATACAAATGACTTTTTGTTCTAAATTTATTCGATATGACTGCAGCTTAATAGTTTGAAACATCAACTCGATCGTCCATTTCACCCCTTTCTTTTGTGCCATTAACATCTCACCGTCGTGCAATGCTGTTACATATATTGTGATTTCATTTTCCTGTAGTACAAATATTGTCTTTGGTCATACTCTAATGTGGTTTTCAATATTTATATTGCGTCTCATTTAGCTTAGGTATTAGATTTACATTTTTATCAACGTGACGGTAAAATTTTTCTGGATATTTTCAGCCTGAGGATGATGCTCGTTGCATCGAAACGTTCCTTTTTGAAGATTAGCAAAGATATAGAATCTTATCGATTGACAGCGTTTATAAAAAATTATGCATTATTTCCTTCGAATTTTAATGCGTGAAGAACTCGGACAATATTCTAACTTTAAAAAAGGAAAAGATGCGAATACCAAAGCTGGTTTTTTACAGTTGAGAATCTGGATGGCGTTGTACAGATAATTTGTATCTTCACGATTCCGCAGAGGAAACGGTTCACAGTCAATTTGGCCAAGCGAATTTGTCAATAGAAATCGAATCAAATTCCTCTCTGAGCAGTAACATGTCTTAAAAGTTAAAGGTTTAAATAAGCAAAGGGTCTTATTTAAACGCCAAAAATTGCAATGCTTTGAAAATTTGTGTAGATTGTTTGCTCCGAGTAAAATGTTGACCGTTGTCGGCATCGCTGCTATCAGTTTCTACCTTTCCGGTTCACCGAGCAGAGATGATTTTTCATCATTGCTTAGGAATGTCACCCTCCCCGTTCCACCGTCGATACCACAGAGCGACGGTATTTCACTGGTACTATTCCTCAGTCACATTCCCTCGGTTTTATTTCAACCAGACTGCTCCTGTGTTACACTGTCTGAGTCTCGCCGGTTTCGCCATACGGCTCATCCTCGATGACGTCTCCCTGCCCCTCGCACGCCTCCAGCCCTTGCCTCTCCTCGGCGTGGAATGCACCACCGGTACGCGCGCACGTCAATTTCGAAGACGCAAACAAGGCAGAAGCGAGCTGGATTATGTCAGTTTTTGTTCCCCATAACAAGGAATTCAAGCTGAGCATCCCGATAAGTCGGACACAAACTGACCGCGGCGATCAAGAGGATTCGAACTGTGGTTCAAGAGCTCACTAATTGTAAGTCGACTGTGGACTCAGAAGCTGGAAGTGGAAAATTTGTAGCGGCCAAAATGAGTGTAATGAAAGTGAATCGTTTAAATGAGGCTCTCTTCCAGCTTAAACCAAATTAGTTATAAGAATATTGGTTCGTCCACTTTTCTTTTCTTTTCGATTTCATGTAATTTAACGTTAAAATACTGCTGAACTTGTTAATTTAGTGGTGGCTTTGGGAAACTAAGAGTCTCCTGCTATTTATTATTTGCTATGAAATTAGAGAAATTAAATCAGCAAACAATATTGGAACACAATTTATACATTAATTCATCGTCTCATATGAACAATTGAACAATTTAAAAAAGGGAAAAAATCCACGTAGTTGAAATGAATCATCGGGGTTACGACTCCGACCGCGTTTCCTGCGTCCATGGAGTATATTATTTTCATTTCAGCCTCCCTACCCGGTAATTACAAATATAATCTTACATCTTAATTCATTTTCAATAAAAAAGATCGTCAATAACTGTCACAACTCTTTATTCAATCACTGAGAATCATGAAAGCATAAGCTGTAATTACAAATGTCATCTTATTTTTTATTAAATACAAGTTCTCATTTACTGCATCAGCTCGTTACTCACTCACCAAGGGTCTTGAAAGCTTGTGCTGCAATTGCAAATGCGTCTTATTTTTATCAAATACAAGTCCTCATTTACTGCCTGAGCTCGTTACTCACACACCGAGGAACTTGAAAGCTTGTGCCGTAATTGCAAATGCGTCTTATTTTTATCAAATACAAGTCCTCATTTACTGCCTGAGCTCGTTACTCACACACCGAGGAACTTGAAAGCTTGTGCCGTAATTGCAAATGCGTCTTATTTTTATCAAAAACTAGTCCTCATTTACTGCCTGAGCTCGTTACTCACACACCCAAGATCGGGAAGGCCTCCGGCCTGAAAAGAATGCGCGTATCCGACACAAAGCGTGCCAAAGAGGATGCGAATGAACCCAAGCCTGGCGATTGAAGGTCCGGAGTAAGTAACAAAGAGGCTCTTAAAATACCCAACAGGAAGAGTCTTTTCATTTTATGGGAGCCATTTTTTCTAGGGCGCCACTCGGTATAGAGATTTTCTATAGTATTGATGCTGAAAAAAGCGTCGTGGTTCCTGCAGTCATAGAGAAAGCGAAGCCCTTCATTCAATAAGTAGCCAACCTAAGAAGAACAGGAGCCGTACACAATGCTTCCTTAGGGCCACAAAAACACTGGAATATATTGGAATGGATGTCAAGATCCAGCTCAAAATGGGTCACTCCTCGTTGAGAGCAAAATAACTCATCTCGCCGGCCATGGTAGTTAGTTATTGAACTTCTCAATGGGAAAATACTTAAGCTATTGTAATTGTTTCTCCTGGTTGTTGTTGTAACAAATTCTTTTAATTATCTGTTCGATTTGGTTTTACAGTATTTTGACTTCACACTCTCAAAACTAGATAGATTGCTATAAAAGAATGCAGGCTGATTTGAGAAATCGTTCCAAGGATCATTGCACATACGAGTAAGTCAACTTGAAAATATCGTCTTATTTGAGCAATCAGAAACATTTTCAGGTATATTTGTACGTCTACTGAATATATATTGTCCTCACTAAACTCAATGCATCTTAACTGGACCGTAAATTTTATTCAATGTACTGTGCATTAGTATCCTGCACTGTATTCAGCATACTTTGCTGTACGCGTGAAATTTGAGAACGAGCTCGAGAAGGATTTCTCATTCCAGAACTTCTATAGCATGCATTTAAAATTTCAGAACAATTCATTCTACAACTGACGCTACTTGTTGTTCATTATTACACTGTACGCTTGATACGATATTTAATCATTCTTAGCAGCGTTCAAAAATTAATCAAATGATAATTTCGGTACAAGCAATGGTTTCATATTGAATCTCCAATTTTTGGGTCTAAAATCTTTATTCACAAGCTGACCACATCCAGTTGCGGTCACCAAACATGAAACCTATGGAATTCTTTTGTGTAGTTCAGAAATAAAAAGAAGTATCAGTTGAGCTTCTTAACAGTATGACCATTCACTATAGAGTTACATTTCCCATTGGAGAAAAGCAAGAGAGATCCTTCGTCGATACTTCTTATTTTTCAAACTTCTAATCAGAGTTAAGAAAATCTCATTTTAAAGTTTGTTTCGTGTTCATCCTCCATATAAATGCAGTGCGAGAAACTGTGTCAATTAGTTCAGTAGTAAGGTGGCCTGATCCTTCTCTCTGTAACGCAGCTAAATGCTTCGCTTAAGACCAATCAAGCCAGGACGACACATGAGATTGAGTATGGTCAGGTTGATTAGAATTTACATGTTGTTTTTCATTCGAGTCGCACGCGAGGCTCACATATTACACACTCAAAAAACGTCGTAATTGACTTTCCAGATTTTATATCATTGATTCATTTATCCATGAATATCAATTTAATGTCTCTTATCCCTACATAGGTGAAGCGTGGCTAATTATTTGAATAAAGCGTGACTAATTGTTTAAATAAAGCGTAGCTAATTGTTTAAATAAAGCGTAGCTAATTGTTTAAATAAAGCGTAGTTAATTATTTGCATAAAGCGTAGCCAACTATTTAAATAAAGCGTAGTTCATTATTTGCATGAAGCGTATCCAATCATTTACATAAAGCGTAGCTATTTATTTAAATAAAGCGTAGCTAGTTATTTAAATAAAGCGTAGCCAATTATTATTTACATAGGTAAAGAGTATTAATTATTACCTCTTCCTCCCCGCATCAGTCGAGCTTGCTATTTGACTATTCATGGTAAAATTACTACTATTCTTACTATTCATGACTATTCATGGTAAAATTGAACAAGAAATAAAAAGAACCCCCTAATATTCCAATTAGGCGGACGGCGATTTCAACCAAGCGTAGAGCTATTCAATTAAAAACCTCCTGCTACGATGGTCCAAGTGAAACATTCTCCTATAACGATAGCGGCAAGCTAAATGGTATTTATGCAGGAAGTTCAGTTTTCGTAATTAGAAAACTAAAACGCGGAATTCCTAAAGAAGTTGGACTCGTCATCTGTGAAGAATTCAAGACGCTCCAACTAAAGACGAGCAAAGAGTACGACTGGCTCTGCTCTATCGATTTCATCTAAAATGTGAGATAGACATTTACGAGCTCTCGGTGAAACTAATATTAGAGTTTTATCATTATTTTGCTCGATCTCAAGATGAATTTTAGGACTTTGTGATTCAGCCCAGAGAAACAATAGTCAATCCTCTTTCGCTGGCTGCATGTCGAGTGTGACGAAAAATGTGTACATTTTAACTCCTCGTCGGATCCGAGGGCATAAATTTATTTAAAGACACGAACAATACACATATTTTCGCCACGTCGATGCGCGCAAAAACTTTCATGGGCTTGATAGAAATAGTGGTAAGTTTCCAGGAAATCAATAGGTAAAATTATCGTAAATGAACTTTTCTATACCAAAACACAGCGCAAAATCGTTACTCGCCCTTCCTTGAACCATTCGTTGTAGGCATTGTACCGTGCAAAATAAAATTTTCATTTTTGTGTGCTTACACTTAACCCCTGATGAGGCATTTCACAGTTGTTTTCAGTACAGCTCATTGCTGTAATAATCAAATCAAGGAACAACTTTAACTAAGGTAGATTGTGACGAATAGTTGTCAAGCGCTCTGCGCTAAAACAAATTGAACGACCGCGTTCGATTTGTAAAAGAATACAGAATGTTAGCAAACCAATTTACAATCATACGTGCCCTGAACTCAAAGATAAAATTTAGAACTCTATATGCATCAAAAACTGCATACTCGATCGCATAACCTGCAAAAATTATGAAAATTACTCATTTCTTGATTGAATTCCTATGTAACAGATGTGCGCAAAAGCAAACACAAAATTTTACCAAATCCCATGAAATTAAAAATTTTTAAATTTGCAAAACCTACAAAATTTGTTTCCTTAGTTTGCCATTACGCAGACAATGAGAACTTCTAAAAGCAATGCTCAAAAGAGCCCAGAAATTTGTAAGTTTACAAGCCACTAGAAAAACACGGATACAAATTCCGCGAGTGTGACGTCAGAAGAAAGTCGAATCAATTTAAGGAGACGCGACGTGTACACAACACAGCCTTATGAAAACGTAGCAGCTTGCCTCTCAACCAACAGCGGCAATAACCTATGATCATGAGTTTTCTGCAAAAAGTAGAAACAACTATGAGTTGCAGAACCGCTCGCTAAAGCGTGGCCAAGCGGATAAACAAACAACACACACAATGGGACATTGATAGGCTTTGCTGCTACACATTGTTCTCTCCGTGTGATGCATCTTATATACTATTCAAAATACTAGTACGGAAAAATATCCAACAACGATGTTTGCAATACGTACTCTAAAAGCGTGAGAATGCACTTAAAATATTTTGAATTTTACACATTACGAAGTGCAGCTAATTATTATTTACATAGGTAAAGCGAATTTACCTATGCGTATTCGATATACGCTCATCAACATCCCCAAATTCAATCCTTCCTCAAAGGAATTAATTTCTACAGCATTAACTTCTCGCTATTCAAGGGTATGTGATATCTGTGAAGCTCTGGAGTAACTTTTAATCTAACTTTTTGAAGTTCATTTAGCCAACGTTAGATACTCATATTATAAAAAAAAGTCCTGTGTTGAAAGTTAGCTGTTCAGGTAAGAAATACTAACGTGTTCGGAGCTTGAACGCGACCAAATTAATTATCTACATGTGGTGAATGTAGGGAAATACATGCAATGGGGAACTGTAAATTTTAGTCAAGTTCAATTTGCACAGAAATAATGAATATAAGAAATTAATAGGGTTCATTATTTCAAAAAACTGAGCATTTGGGGTCAATGTGGCAACTTAGAAACCAAAAATGCAGTGTACTAAGAATCACACTCATTACAAGCCGCACATTCCGAAGCTTACGAGTATACTACGTATTAAATACTAAGTTGATACCCGCTAATATTCTGTATTTTTAATCTTTCTTTAGAACTCACTACTCAAGTTATGAAAACCTTGTAATATGGAACAAAAGATACCATAGAATGTAATGCCTCACTGCGAAAAACTTAAGGAATGTAACCAAAAAATAACACAAAAGATGAGAACAAGATAAGAATATTCGAGCACCATCCAAATATTTTCAGGTATTTCAACAGCTATTTTAAATTCATATTTAAACAGCTTTCACATTTGTTTCACGAGAATGGCATTTTAGATTATTCACTCAATCAGATTATCCAACGAAAAACATTGCGTGAAGAAAAAGCGTGTCGTCACTGTCATTCTTAGGTAAATGGCGCGACGTAAAAGACAAAGGAGCTCAGATGTGACCTAAGGCCTGGGGTATTGATTTCCACCAGACGGAAAATAGCTACGGCACTGTTTTTAAAGGCCTAGCTGTCCCTGAGTCTTCATCGCTTTCAATCTGTTATTAGAATTTAAAGCAGTTGGTCACGAGATGAAAAGAGATTTGAAAGAAAGTATAGAGGAAATCCAAATTGCCATTTAGAACAGCTGGAAAATTATGAACCGAGGTTTATACGAACTTAAGAGTTTAGTTAAGTCAAAACCTTGGTAACGGTCTAGATCATCCACAAGAAGAATAATGAAGTCTGTGAATGGCATCTTGAAACAGGATGAAACCCTGAATCAATCGAAAAAAAATTCTTTTACCAGACCAGCAATGTGTCTCCCACCGCGAGGCTAATCTCAAGCATATAGTACAGGTAATAAATTAGTGGTTACTCGACTTCTGAAAACCAAGTGGAAGTTCTTTCGTGGCATTTAAGGAGACTTTTTATTCTCTTGTGAAAATGTAAAGCGAGGATTGAAAGTTCTGAAACCTGTTAAGCGATAAAAGACTCAAAAGCTTTTGAGTGTAGACATTAAAAAATAGGAGTATATTTCAAGCGAAACTCCTAAACTCTTATCAAAAAGCACAATAAACAAGTTTTGAAAGTTTTGAAAATGAAAGGCCATTAATACTGTGATTCTGTTTACTTCCTCTAATCAGTTTAATATGCTTCACAACTCGAAAACCTTGATATGGTAGCGTGATAAATATGAAACGTATGGAAAGTTGAATAAATGCCTGCACACTCGTAATTTTGCAGTCGACTGCAAATACAAGTACCCTAAACTAAAAATGATGCATAGAAGTTAACATCTTTGCAGCGCATACAACTTCAATGAACGCTTAGAAATATTAGCAAAGTATCAGGAGCCGAGTGCAAGTTTTAGAATGATTCTATTCAAACAGGAGTGTTAAACTACTGACATGATAAAGCTTTTCCATGAAACGAAGAATTCTAAGAATCAAATAGAATAAAAGAGAAAATGGCTACAGAAATGAGCCGATGGCTGCCAACAAGTTTAGCAGCATTAGACACCAATCACTTCAACACCAGAGTAGAAATCCTTTAAAACATTTCAGCTAACCTAACATAGCTGCCATAGGAAACGTGTTTGTAAAATATGTATTTTTGAATTCAATTGTTGGTAATTTCAACATAAACAAGTCACGAAGGTATTCCATAACAAACGTTACGAACTTCCAAATTATTAGAGGAACATAAAAAACTTCATTTCTTTGAAAACTGTCCTTGGCACAACAATGAAAAATCTGGCTCAAAATAAAATTGAAAGATTATTTGAGCCGGAATGCTAATCGTTGCATTTCTGCAAATGTTGCACTTGCAAGTTTTATTTATGTTTCTTCCCGAAAAATCAATATTTTCAATTTCAGATCAATGAAACAATTTTTTCTTCTTCGAGAAAATTACACGAGCAAAAATGACAATTTACCCATTAGTACTTCATAAATATTAACCCTTTCAAGGAACGACCACCGTTATGCTCAAATTCATGCGTGTTTTAGCATCTAAACTAAATCCAACGCTGAGCAACGTTTTAAGCTACTCTTTACATCACATTCTGAGAATTGATTTCGATATTTTATAATCGCAGAAGCGAAATTTACCAGGGCGCTGCCCACATCATTTCCTGGCGGTGAGTAGCCCAGATACCACACAAGTTTTTTCGTACCTTTTCGTCACGGCGGATCTTCAGGACAAAAATAAAAAAGCTGAGACACACCAGGTCCCTCAAATGCCTCCACTCGAGGAGTTTCTCGGTGTTTTCATTTTCAGGTCCATTTAAAAAACTTTCTTCCAAAAAAATTATTTGCCGCCTCTAAAACTGAAACTGCTTTTAGAACTAACGCATACGCAGAAGGAACTTTAAGACATTAAACACATGGGTAATTTTTTTCGACAGTATTGTTCGAACAAGAAAAGAAGAAAAAATATATTAAATAAATTTGGATACGATCTTCAGTACGAGATTGCGCTGAAATCTTTTGCTTGCACCAGATCTGTAAAATTTCACCTCAAAAATCCCGGGTGTATTTTGAAAATTCCTTTATTTAATTGCGTGTTTTTCCTTGAACTCCAAACGTGTTAAGTATTGGGTCATTAAACTGAAATATAAGTGTGTCAAATTCGACCACCCAGCTCATCTGGCGTTGAGGGACACACGAATGATCCACAGCTAACATCCCGATAGCTGTACTCATTATTCATTTAGTGAGATTAAAAGGAATTCTCCCTGATTTGGCTTGCATGTTTTATTTCGCAGGAGCAGCTCTAGAATATTTTTCATTGAGCAATTCAAACTCCAGTCAGGGAACGATATCATTTACCGCTCACCTGTGACGGAACAATTCAATTCCCATTACATTATTAACGACTTAGCACACTGGACTAGAACAATTTCAAAGAGATTTATCCCTCTTTCATGTCGAATGGCTTCACAGCTCGACTCTCTGTGTCAACTACAGAGTGTTACAGCGGCTCGTCATTTTTCACGCGTGTGAGAGCGTCCTGATAGCTTTTTATGGGCAATATTTTTCAATAATGGATTTAGTTATTAAGCATAAAAATTGGCAATAACATCAGTGCATTCATTTTGAACAGATGTTGAGAAAAGACTATATGGTGTTGCCTGTGTGAATATTTGATTGTTTTAATAAATCTAGTAACATTTGTGCGGTGATTGGGTTACACATTTATTTCTAAATGAATGGCTGCTTGTTGTTCATAGCTAAATTTATTACCTGTCAATTATACAGAATTTTCGTCAATATTAATGAAAAACATTCTCTTAAACTTTCCTACACACGTGATATCATGAATCTCTGAAGCCAATAATCAATTTTTTGCTAGGAATATTTCTATACCTTCATTCTACATAACTATTTTCTACTAATATCGGACAGACATATCCACTCTCTTATTATTGATGGAGTGATCATGCTGACTGACCTAAACATGTCATCAACTTACTCTTTCCTCGTAACCGCAACACTCGACGTGAAAACAGTCCTCAAAAATAGATACTTAAATATTTGGTGCACATTCCGTAGAGTTTTAGCAGAGACAACTGCCATTTTAATGGGTAACCTCAGAAATTCAATTGTAATTAATTAATTAGTTCAAGCTTAGTTCATTTCGTTCCAGTTCCCTGACGAGGTCTGAATCAATCGAATCTTTAATATGAATTGAATGAAACGTACATCAACCGCAAGATTCATGTGTAAAATTGGAACAATGATATGCCTAAAGTTATAAAAATCTCAAAATGTGTTATTCACTGAACGAATTCATTGATCATATGATAGAAAAACTTCTGATGAGTCAAGGGCTTAATTGTTTGTTTTAATTCCCAAACACAATATTTTAACAACACTGACAGATCCATATTTTATTGTCAGTTTCGGTAGTACTGAGTTGATTCTTCTAGTCACAAGTTGGCTCAGTGTATAACTTCATAAGGTGCGGCTGCCATGAAGAATAATTGTAATTACGATGAAATATTTAATAATTATAGTAAAGGCTGCGTCAGTGAATTTAAAGTTGTGCGGAGACTCTAGATTGCCTCCATAATATTGCAGTGTGAAAGTTACATGAACACTTACGACTGATTAAACATGCCTCGACATCATATTTTTGATGGCATCCAGGCACTCTGTCGATCTGAAGTTATCATGAATTATTTAGACAACATTACACTTGGGGGAGAGCATGATGAATTCTTGACAAGAAACAAAAAATATGGCCGTCATTTTAAGCTTGATGCTAGTCGTAAAACGATCGTTTTGAGATCTTCATTTTCCAAAACCTAAAAAAAACACTGTCATCTCCTGTCAAAATTTCGTATACGTGTACGATATCCTGTTTTTGTTCGGCTCTCTTCTTCTTACTTCCAGCGTCATCGGTACGCTAGAGTCACTACAAAAAATTGACGCCTGTCAAGTACAGGATTGCTGAAGTGTCCCCCATTTCGGAAGATCTGTCATTTCCTCGGCAGCCAAAGAGTGGGTAAAGCGGGGCCTTCGACTCCAAGTCTCTCTTCCAGCGTGCCTCTCGCGCATAAGTTGTCAATTTGACAAGGGCGGTGCTGTCATCTTCCTGATATTTGCATAAGACATTTACATGCGTAATACCCTTGGCCTCAATATTGTCATAAAGCCGCATTTTAAGTAAACCACTGATGTTCGTAGCTTTTTTATCCTTTTTCCAGCAATCTCAAATTCTGCAATGAAAAATATTTCTATTGCCGGTTCTTACAAGCGCTTCTTTTGCAGTCGCAGAGCAGAGCAACAACCTTCCAAACTAACGCCGGCCTGACAGCCTGCATCGCTCGAATAAGACCGTCTGACGCTGAAAAGCTACAGAAAATGACGAAGGCTTCCGTGAAGCTACAGCGTCTGCTCCAAAAGATAGTGACAAGGATTTGAGATGTTCCAATTCGTACAGCCATCGAGGGCGGAAAAATATTGCCATTCTCCTTCGCTCAGAAGAGGCGCCTTCGGCTTCTGTCAAAAGTTGATGTATGTTTTTTCTTACTATTCTAAAGACCGTTCGAAATTTGCCCTTGTAAATATAGTAAAAATTTAATACATTCAATACTTGTACAGGTGTTTACAGTTTGTAATTAAATTCGTTGACAATCTTCAGTGGAATACTTAATTCATATAAAATCTTGTTAGTAAATTGTAACTTGCTAGAAAATACGACATTAACCCAATAATTTCAGACTAAAGCGAAAAATAGAGACAGCGTAAGTAAAAAATGCCTTCTAAGGAAAATAAACATGCTGAATGATAAAAATGTGACCAAATCATGTAACAAATTTTCAAATTAACTATGTTTCCGAAATGAAATCCTCCAACATTCAATGTAGTTCATTGTTCGTTTAAAAGTTCGTCGATAGTCAACTTCCATACGCAATTAGGTCACATTGCGGAAGGGTTTCTTTAGGTCATTAACTTCACTAATTTCATTTATATTAGATTTTGATTGATTTTGAATGGTACGTAAACAATATGATAATAGAAATCTAGAACGGTCGAATTGAAACGTTTTTTCTCTGATGATTTAGATTGTTAAAACTTTGGTAGACTGATTCCTGTTTCGCAATGAATGAAGAATCAGGTGCAACCAAATGCACTTAAAAATGTCTCTCAGTTTACGCTTTTTTTTAATAAACTAGCATAAAAATCATGCAAAATGATTTCTTCAACAATGCAATATATGTCAGAAAGTTTGAAACACCAAAATAGAGCACAAAATAATTATTTCAGTGAAAAATAATTCAGAACTTCAAACAACGCCCCAAAAAGCATCCAAAGGTTACAGTTTCTTTTCTGACGCGAAACACTTCAAGAAGTACAAGGAGCACCGCAGCGAGAAATGCAAGCGAAGGCTCGGGTATTAACCGAAGAATAATCCACTTGACTCAATCTTGTAAACGTAGTCTATTCTAAAAGACTAATTTCCATTTCGGTTTCCAATTCACGAGGGATATACTCGTGTGTTGCTTGCATGAACGTGCTTAAAAATGTCTTTTACAATCTCATTAAAATAGCATCGTCAAAGTCAGAGAAAATGAAAAATACTTCTTGCTCATGTTAACTCAAGTACAGTTGTTCACTTTGGGGAAATCGTTATGAAGAAATTCTTGAGCTGGAATTTTTTCTCGCCAAAGAAGTTGAGAAGAGTCACTGGGTCAAGCACGGATTTTCTCTAAACCGAGTTGCTTTAAAATCTTCTAGAAAGGCTCGCAGCAGCTCACGGCTGCGCCTCTGAGAGGCTCAACTGAGTTCGTTCGACAATCTCGTTATTGGCGTTAAGGTATTTTACTCCCTAGTGTCAAAATTTAGGGTAATTTTATTCTCGACGTCATGCGTTGCGTGGATTCGTCGTAAGGGAAGATCCAAAGACTGGAAAGTGGTACACGAAGTCGAAATTCCCCTGAGTGAAGCTCTATTAAGACTAGTTCTAGTCATTAGGGCTGCACCTCATCGCTTCAATAAAAGTCTTCAAGTTTCTCCTCAATACAAACTGGGCTGACGAATGGAGACATGCCTTGGGCTCTTCTGGCCAGAGAAAATCCAACTTTATTTTGACGCCAAAAGTTCCATGTCGGCGGCAAAGAACTTTACAATGAAGTGACTGGAAGTACGACGACCATCGCGCGATTACAGAACCAATTTCAAGAAGCAATGGCAGCGGTCTTTCTGCCGCTCCACCGAAAAACTTTCTTAAGAAAGTATCTCGGCTATCGCTGAAGGAATAAACTAAGAGTGATCGAACTCTAATGTAAGACAATTTTTCCTCGTACTCTTTATTGTTTTAAAAGAAAGTAAACCGTAGCTCCGTTGACAAGAGGCTTTCAGAACGAGGCATCGTTGCGATAAAATTGAGGCCCTCGAGGTGCTCGAAAATCCAATACGCGGTTTTAGGTTCGGTCTAAAAAGGTGATAACAACTAGAGCGCTAGATTCTCGATAATACATTGTATGAAAAGAAGACAAAGTGAATTCCATCTGATAAATGCTTAAAACATAATTAAGAAGTTACGTTTCTGCAATTCTTATGTAAGAAGATTGATTTTTATCATCTCAAAATCTCTAATTTAGTAAACCCAACTTACCATCGTAAGCTTTATAAAAATAAGTGATTCCACGGTGAAGGTGATGAAATGCGAAGATATTTTGTAGAGTTCTTTAAATTAGGAAAGAAAGAAGCTTTTTCACTTCCGTTTGAACACAACAGTTATTTGAAAATGTGCACGGAACTTTTCCTCGTTGAATCTGTAGCCCTCAATGCGATTTTTTAAATAGGAACCTGTGTTAATTCATTCAGGTTATTTATACCGTATATTTTTCAGAAATAATGTCTCAACGGAAGAAAAATTATGTATCTTTCTTTTTGTTCTCAAATTCAAGAAGTTAGTTCAAGAGATCAAATTGTCAGCCACCTTAAATGAACTTTCCGCCACAAAATGATGTCTACAATACAGTGCAAACTCCAACATATTATATTACTTTTAAAATCCAATGTCCAAGTGATGATAAAATTTTAGTTTGCAATAACCAACTTGAGCCAGAAGTTTTGGCACACTCAGGGTGCCAATCATCATCGCAAGACTGAAATAATGAATTTTAATTAGGTTCAATTTTTACCTGTTTTACTAAAGTATTTCACGCCTCAAAAGCCGTCAATATTTTAGTTACTTATGAGCAACATGATAGAATATTTTTCAGATCAGAGTGCCTTGAAATTGTTTTAGCGCGTCTGTTTATGCCTATAAATTCTAAAATGCATTTTCTTGAAATTAAACTCAACCTAATTTTCTGCATGTGCTACTCATTTACTAATTCACATAAGGGTTGACCTATTCTTGCAATATGTACTCCGACTGATGAAAGTAATAGTTTCAACAATAGAGTTAGTCAATTCAAAAGGAATTATATTTTCAGTTCACTCGCGACTGAGTCTTCATTGCGTTGTGCAAAAGTCCAAGACCTGCCCTTCAAAAAAGTGTACGGATTTTCGCACTTCACTTTTCGACCGCTCTGTTAACGGAGGTGCCTTCAAAATCTCTGCTACTAAGAAGACG
Organism: Platorchestia sp. MABIK; assembly: GCA_014220935.1. Classification (NCBI taxonomy): domain Eukaryota; kingdom Metazoa; phylum Arthropoda; class Malacostraca; order Amphipoda; family Talitridae; genus Platorchestia; species Platorchestia sp. MABIK. The sequence goes on along the minus strand of JACJUY010008196.1, from coordinate 4,494 downwards.
CTAAAAAATTTAATTTCCTGCATCAGTTGAGGGACGAAATGAAATTTTGATGCATGTTTTCGAAAAAAAGGAGTATTATAGGGTATTCATTGATTTGAAATAGAGGAAAGTCATTGATTATCAATACGTTCCCTTCTTCTTTAAAATAAAACAGTGAAACAAATTGTCATAATTTAATTCCCGCCGTCGTAAAATATTCACGAATGGAGAACTGGCAGAGCCAACGACGCGTATCAACTTCAACCGAGGTATTTCTGAATACACAACTCTGAAGCAAGGAAATTTAACGAAAGATATATAGAGTGATTTTTAAATATGGGTTCTAAACGAATTTTTATTGATTCAAAAATAACGGATGGAGTTAAAAAAACAGAGCAGGTACGCAATTTACATAAATACAAATTTAATTTTTATCATTTTTTGAGTACAAATTCTTCATGTGCTGCCCCACAGAACGCAGACAAGAATCGGCGCGATTACGCAAGTTGCACATTACAGCTCTGGCGAAATCTGGTCCAATTCCCTGGATTTGTACTTCGATGGATGCCTTGAGTTGGTGTTTTCGCTTGTAATACCTAAAAGGTAGAGTTTACCGTGAAAAGTCCACAAATCAAAACCAACTCACACACATGAAGTATATTGTTCTCAAAAAAGTTATCGAAGTGAAACTAGTAGCTCTCAGAATTCCATAACTGCATTGTATTTCAAAACCCAGCTGTGATTTTGGGAGTAATTATTAACACTCTTAGGCCCCATATTTAAAAATCACCCTGTAGTTGGTGTGTAAAAAATTTACACGTTCTTCAAAACGCACGTGTTGGAAAAGCTTGTCAGCTTCCGTTGAAGCGCCCGTACTTTCCAGGGTGTGCTATCGATCCTGCCATAGATTGTTGTTCAGCTGCATTTGTTATGCCCACGCCTAGTTGAAAACTTATTCTAGTCGCATGAATAAAATAGAAGCTTCAATATTAGAGCGCAGTGCGCAGTAAGTAAGTAAACATTCGTATTCGTTCAACTTTAACGTGGAGCGTAACAAAAGTTAAAAGTTTTAACACTGATATGTGATTGCTTCTGCATTGATCTCAGGCTCTTTGATCTATTTTATAACATTTCGATCAAAGTTTTTTAAAAAAATTCACGATTTTTAAAATTTAAAGCCTAGAAGTAATTGAAATGTGATTTCATCTCCTCAATATTGTTTTTAATACTCGCTCCTTTTTATTTTTTCGAAAGGTATAAATTTCTGCATTAAACCTTAATTTCTACATTAATGAGCCAGATTATTAAAGGATTTTCGCTCAGTTGTCGATGCAATAAAGCTATCTAAATCAGAAAATACATGAATCACTCTTGCGAGCCCGCGAAAAGTGAACACATCCGCGTGGAAATTTTTTTATCAATGTCAATCAAATAAATGCAGTAAATGAGTTTTTTAAATGAGTAATTTCTTTTTAGTCTGGGAAATCTTTGCTGTTAATCTGATATCGATCAGTCAGTTGTCGAAGCTACTGTTTTGAATGGATAATATGGGTGGCACGTTGCTCGCTCAACTCTAACTTGAATATAGACAAGTTAATTCAGTCATTCTTGGCACCAGGCAGAATTAGTCATTTTGGAATTGAAATTGTACGCCGGGAGAAACCCAACGAAACAATTAAACTCAAACAGTAGATACCGATGATGTTCATTTTAACCCATGTTACCCATATCTATCCCCTGAAACTTCCTAAAATCTATTCTATCATTACTGACAGAAGGATCCTGAAGTCTAAATGAGAGCAACATACCAAGGCCGTTATCACTCTCAGGGTGTCCCATTTTTCATTGATGACTAGAGCTTGTGAGCGAAAAGACCAGTACATTTTTTTTGCAAGAAAGATATGATCTTTCTATCATCTAATTACTTTTTCATGAGGCTTGGGAAGGGGTACCTAGGTATGTGTTTTTGCAAGTTTTGGGCTATCAATTTTTTTGCTTTGGTGCTGCATTGATGGCTTATGAATTTAATAGCAATCCTGAAAACGTAAAAACTCTTTCAGTTCACAAATTTGCACTCAAGAAACAATCGCAGAATTTGAAAAATCAAAAACCGATTTGAATTCCACACATTTCTTATTTTTCTAAATGGATCAGCAACCAAAATTCGCCATATCTTCGTTGGAGAAGCAGCCTCCTAATTTTGACGGAACAATTTCCCGTGGAATATTCGTTTCATGTGCATGTCACATCATGAGTTTGTAGAAGATAATCAGAGCGAAACAATCAAGAGCCAACTTATTGAGGTAATTGGAGCGTTCGTTTTCGAGTTATGTGCCGATGTAGGCAATGCCATTAAAGTGAATGGTTCATTTTTGTTACCTGCAATGTCTCCATTAGAGAGGCATGAACTCACGAGCCTGTAACATTCATTACATTTCACAACAGCCACTCTGCATCGGTCACTCAAAATAAACCTGCGAAAAGTTGATGAGGCAAAAGATAAATTTAAATGGTTAACCAAAAAGTATTCAAAGTTTTATTGCCTCTCGAAGTTTCTTCTGTTCACTATACATAAATGAATGATAAAAACGTTTAGTTTACTAGTATCACCTAAAGCTGCACTTCTATTGGGATAAGTATATCGAGGGTAGAAAAAAAGAATTTTGATCGTTCGCACACAATCTCTCGCTTGTTTTACATAAGTGAAGCATTTGCAAAAGCATAAGAAATTAAATATTAACAAGTTGGTCGCGATATAAGCCGCCGATGTACAACTGAGGGAATTTTCATAATGCTTCTGACCGACCAGTAGTCACAAACTAAATTCTAATTAATACTTAATTAAAGCTAAATAAAGGCACGATCCTCTTAATGTTTTCAATTTTTGAAATTGCTCACTGCCATTGACTTTAACCTTGAGTTATAAATTGAATTTCAGTTTAACCCATTGTGATCAACGTGTCAATACGCTTTATGGGCCATTGTCCTCTCTAAAGACTTTTAGATATCACTCACATCGTACTTATACTTTAAATGCTAAGATGATAATTTCACACCTTACTTGGTTTCATGAATGATAATTTAATGAAAATTCCCGTAGTTATTCGTTCAAGAGTAAAACAATTTGATCGTTACATGGTCAAACTCGCACCTTAGCGCACGCAATTGTCAGAACCCTTTCTTCCTTTCTTTCTTTCTTTCTTTCTTTTTTCAATAGCAGTGAGCAATTTGAAGGTCTTTAGTTGATATACATACATGAGTGTCGTAATACCCACGTCAATAGTCTGAACAAATCATTGAGAAAAAGTTTGAAAAAATGCATTGCCTTTAATTTAAATCTGAATTTGATAATGTCTGTAAATACCAGTAACATCAAAACATAATATTAGTGACGCATTTTTCGAAACACTTTTGCATTTACATTAAAATACGAGTTTAAGAACTTGCGATATACGGGATTAATGTGGGAAAAAAATGGGTGGATTTAAATTACTCTGCGTATGAGACTATGAGGTCGACATTCGTAACCATCATTTCACTCTTGCGTATTAACTAGCATCCCAAATAACGAACTCGAAGAAAATAAAAAAAATTTCCGCAACACAAAATTTACGATGTTTCCTACACAAATAATGCAGGTACAAAAGAGTTCACCGGTGTCAGACACATGAAAAGGAGTTATTTTACAATGTTATCCAAAACGTTTACAACATAACCGGAGCAATTCGTAAAATTAACTTCCTAAGTAATGCTGTCATGATATACTCACGAGCGTCAGAAACGAGAAATTGCCTCACGAAGCCAACAATAACATTATACAACATGAAGCAGAAAAGAAAACGCTTAATGTCCCATACATTTAATATATAAGATGAATTACATCGCTTTTCAAAATGTCGTAATATAAAGGTCCTTAGTTCATAAACATTTATGGATGCCATAACAGCTAATGTCAATGCTTGTATAAGACATACATCATACATACACATACCAGGCCTCTCCTCCCTATGGGAGGGTAGCCGACAGCAGGCCACAATCATCACCCTTTGTCACTAGTCACTAGGAAGCGAGAGAGGCAGCACTGGCCGCACCAGAACTGCCAGGATCAGCAGCAGCCCAGCACAACCACCTTCCACAGTCAGGCCCGACAGCCATAGCTGGCTTACCCCGACCGCTTCATTGAGTGCAGCCCCTTCCCCCGCACAGGACAGGTCAACCCCATCACACGCGGGCAAGCTCCCAGTACAGCGTCAAAAATTAAATTACCTTCTTATGCACTGCCCACACTCACTTCTGTCCGCAGTCATCCCTCTCGCCACATCCACAGTCAGACCTCTTTCATACAAAGCACGCTTCACCCCATCCGTCCAACTCATCCGTGGTCTACCTCGCACTCTAATACCACTCACTTCCGACATATAAATCTTTTTCACCAGCCACTCAACATTCATTCTTTCAACATGCCCAAACCATCCAAGCACTCTTTCATCCACTCGCCTGCTCAGCTTTTTGATA
>JACJUY010008195.1:0-38689 GCA_014220935.1 Platorchestia sp. MABIK | reverse complement strand
TGATAACTAAGATGTTCCTTGAGTAACTGCGTATATACTGACATTGTTATATTCTTACATTTTGTTATATTCTGTGTTGCCATTGCATCAATGATATATATGAAAGAAACTTTTAGTTGCCATGAGTCTCTTCAATTTAAAATGCTAATCCAAAGTATAGGAGAGTTATTATTTTGGTGCATCATAGTGCTTTGCAGTACTACTTTGCTAGTGCACTTAAAGATGTGTTGTTGCCTTGAAATAATGCCATGATGCTTGTTCCTGTAACATTAAGCACTTAACTGCCATTTTTTGTTTGCCATTCTTTATTATTTGTTTTTTAAAAGTGCAGGTCATCATTTATTTTTTGTTTTCCATTCATTATTATTTGTTTTTAACAAGTGCAGGTCATGCTTTATATGCTCATGTGCATTTAGTTAGCAGCTTTCTGGCTGCTTATTTTACTTATATTATGTTCTAATTTTGTTTTTTTCTTGCTTGCACCTCTCATCTTCTGTCCTTTGCCTTTTCTTGCTTGAAATCTTCTTCTGTATTTTTTCTTACATGAAATTAACCTTTTAATCTGACTTTTTAACTTTCTTTAAATATTAAAATTTCAAACTTTGTTCTCCTTTTCATTACCACTGTGAAATTTTGTGACAGCTGTCATCACTCACTGACTCGGTTACTTCTTTTGATTCACGTCCCTACTTTAACACTAGCTTTCTTCTTGTAATTGTCCATCTATAAATTTTCTTACACATGTCCTACAAAACCAATCTTTTACTTAAATTTTGCAAGAACTGTTATGCATTAAATTTTCAACTGCATTCACATTCTCGTTTTTCATTTTGGGAGAAAATGTTTTCTCATTGAATTCAACAATGCTTTCATGTCTACACTGTTCCCATACTAATGTAACTCCTCTATTTATTTCCCTTTTTTAACAAAAAAACACATATGCTCTGTCTAAGCATATCCTACCACTGCATAAATCCATTTATTTCCTATTCATAATCATATTGATTTATTTAACCATCCAAAACTTTCATTTTGCATTTTTTCATTTCACACTATTTGCCATAATTATCAAGCACCGCTTTACGTTAATTGTCAAGCAACGCTTTACCATTGTGTTCTGCGTTAATTGTCAAGCAACGCTTTACCATTGTGTTGTACGTTAATTTAATTGTGCAAATTCCTGCATCTATTGTATCAATACCATTACCTGCTATGTTGATTCCTGTATCCTGTCTCTAATATGTCTATATATCTGTTGTCAAATGTACGTATTGTGCTGTTGTATGGTTTGGTCTTGTGTACTCCTGCTCCCCACACCAGCACATTCCTTAACTCCCTTCCACCCGAGGGTGTTGTGTGTCCAGCTTGATTTCATGTGCCCACTAATGCTTTAAATTGTGTATATACTTTGTATTATTGAATTGTGTACCTTTTCTTTGTATATGTGTGTGTTCACATTATCCGTGTGTGCGTGTGTGTTTACATTATTCCTGTGTGCGTGTGGGTGTTCACATTATCCCTGTGCGTGTGTGTTCACGTTGTCCCTGTGTGTGTGTGTGTTTACATTTTTCCTGTGCGTGTGTTCACATTATCCCCGTGTGTGTGTGTGTTTTCACATTATCCCTGTGTTTACATACTACTTCTGTTTCCATATGAGCCATGTTTACTCGTATGCATGACATGTTTGAATGAAAATTTATGTGATGCATCTTTCCTGTCCATTGTATTGAAATGCATGAATGGTATATCCTGAAATGCCTGTTGAGTGAATGTTGCGTCTTAAAACCATGTTCATATGAGTTGCATATTTTGTTGTTCCTTGCGTGCTGTTTTTCGTGTTATAATTTAATTGACATTAAATTATAATACAAAATAATTGAAATTATTATTTTCAATTATAAATGTATTCACTCGCAAACTGTGTGGTTGAGTTGCTCCTTCATGCGTGCATGGTTTTGTGTGCCATCCACATGTGCACATTTAAATGTATTTTGTGGGTTATAATTCTATTCTGAATAAATTATGTATTTGTGAAATTTTATGACTTGCTGATGTGGGAACATTCATCTCTGAAACATGAGTAATCATGCAATGTACAAACTTCAAATGAATGTTTGTGCTCACAAATGTCCTGTCATAAATGTGCTTGGTGTTGGAGATCATTTAATATGAGTAAATGTATGGAATCTTAAATAATCATTTATATTATATTTTATGGGATCATCTATTATATGTTATGGAATCTTTAATAATCATTTGTATTATATTCTATGGATCTTTAATAATCATTTATATTATGTTTTATGAAATCATCTATATATATGTTATGGAGTCATTCAATATATGTTATGGAATTACATTGCTTCTGTTTATTCTCCTCCGTCATGCTTTTACCTATTTTTGATGTGTATTTTAATTGATGTTTATGTTTATATAATGATTACAATGGAGACTGAATACCTCCCTCAATATTCTCTTGGCTCCGTCCTTCCAAGTAATTATATTCTTCAACTGATTGTAATCCCATAATTAATTAATACTAATGCATCAACTGACAAATGTAAATACATGAATTTGTTGATTTTGATGCAATTAAAAATGGTGTTATTGCATCAATTATCAATATTTCAATATTTTGAATCAATTGCTGTTAATTCACAAATTGACTAATTTTGGTATGCAAAATTCCTGTTGATGACCTACTAAACTGAAATTATGAAGGAATTCATTCCTTAACTGCCATTGCTTTAATGAACTTGGAAAATTAATGTTTATTGAGTCTATTTATGCATTTTAATAAACAAAAAAATAAAATTGTGCATCGTTGCACATGGATGGGTCAAATATGTGATAATAAAAAACCTATATGAATGATTATTTTGTGGAACGATGTAAATTACGTATCTCTTGATTACAAATGATTTTTTACCTCTAAATACATCCCCCAAACATCATGAATTATTTGCTTGCTATTTGTAAACTGTGGCTTACATATTTCGTGCTGTCTGTGGTGCCACGAGAGATTTCTCTTCCTTCGTGACCCCTCTGTAATGCTCAAGTACTTTTTTCCTTTGTTCTGTACCTCTACATTTGCTGTCCACACTGCTGCTCCACTCGGGGGAATGCCACTTGACATTTTAATGGGCTGTTTGTCATCTGCATGCCTTCTATCATTATGATTTTGGCTTCATCCCTACTGTTGTGATCCTTCATTATGGTTCCTGATAACCTCAATTCCTACGTTCTCCACATCTCCCGTCATACCAATTATTAACATTGCTACTCTTTACATCGCAATGCTAACCATTGCTGCTCTCGTCATCACAATTCCTACCATCTTTATGACTGTTGCCTCAAACCATCCTCATGCCTGTCATTGCAATTCCTATTATTCTCTCTCTTGTCATCATAATTCCTACCATTTTCATGGTGGTCATCACAATTCTTACCATTCTCATACTGGTCATCACAATTCCTACCATTCTCATGCTGGTCATCACAATTCCTACCATTCTCATGCTGGTCATCACAATTCCTACCATTCTCATGCTGATGACCACAATTCCTACCATTCTCACGCTGGTCATCACAATTCCTACCATCCTCACTCCTGTTGGTAACTTCAATTTTTCCTACACTTCCTGTCATAATTTGTACCATCTCCAATTTCTCACCGCACTCAACCCTGTCGTGCTACTACTGATGAATCTAAATCCTTTCTTATCTATTGTATTTTGGTCTTGAGTTGTGTGTTACCTTCACTGCTTGCCATGTACATGCCCTACCACTCCACCATATATGTGCCTTGCTATTCTATCATGTATATGTCCTATCATTCCATCATGTATGTACCCTTCCATGCCACCATGTATGGGCCCTGTTACCATTGTGTATACGGCTTACAATACAACATGTTTATGTCCTAATACCACTATGTTCCCTACCACACATCCACGGATGTGCTGTACAATACCACATGTGTGTTCTCAAAACTACATCAAATTCTAACATTTCCCTTTTGCTGCTACTCCCTTCTTTTGAAATTCTTATTTCTTAACTTCTACTCTATTGATTTTATGGTCAACTTTTATATTATATTTGGTTTGTTGACACCTTTGCCTTTCACTTTACTGTATAATGTGACTCCTCTACATCTTTATACATTTGAAACACAAACCTTCAATTCATCATTCTAATATTTCTTTCAAAATTTCCATTCAGTTTCAATCTCTTGAATTTGAACTTTTTCCAAATTTACATTCATTTACTTTCCACCTTTCATTTTCCTTTCATCTTTTTTGCTGTACATCTAACTTTCCTTCATTTTTCTTTTTTATATTCTCCCATTTTACCTTGATCTTTTTTCCTTCTTTTCCCTCTCTATGCATCCTTCACATCCCCTCCCACATCTAGGATGAGGAAGAAGAGGAGGCTTTGTACTACGGAGGGCTCTATTGGAAAGGCTTCTAGTGTCCCTGATGCTGCACTGCTGCTGCACTGCTGCTGTGCCTGATGCTGCACTTGATGCTGCTCTTCTACTGCTACAACGGCATGGCTGCCACCTCCAGTGTCTCAGTTACTGGGACCTGCTGACCCTGCACCAACCACCTCCAGTACTTCACTGCTACTGGTACCTGCTAGTCCTGTACCAACCACCTCCAGTACTTCACTGCTACTGGTACCTGCTAGTCCTGTACCAACCACCTCCAGTACTTCACTGCTACTAGTGCCTGCTGATCATGTAATACATTCAGTATTTCATTAAGCTGTTGATACTCTAGCACTGCTGGTCTTGTACCATCTCCAGTACTCCACTGCCACTGGTACTTGAGCATTACTGATGTACCATCTCCAGTACCATGCTAATGATAGTACTTACTGACCCAGTACTAACTCCAGTGCTTCACCATTGCTGGTGCTCTAGCAATGCTGGTCCTGTACCACTGTGCCTCCTCCAGTGCCTTGCTGACAAATACTTGGGCATTGCTGATCATGTACCATCTGGAGTACGTCATCATTACTGCTACTCTACCACCATTTTGTTCTACCCAGCTGCTCTATCATTGACGAGACCTCAACACTGCAGTTGCCGTTCATATCTTAGAAGGCTATCCACTATTATACAAATGTTGCTCATGTTTGTAAATCTTCTCTTGACTATGCCTTGGTGATGCAATTTCAATTAACCTTGCTTGCAAAGTGAAAGCGTGGGGAGGTCAGTGCTTGTTTTCTTGACCAGTTGGCATTTCAACTTGGTATCTGGTAAATTGCTTAATAAGTCAAAACCACCTACTTATTGAGTGTTCTGATGTGTGCAGCTCTTTGTAGCTGTGCATGTGGTGCGGGCAGCCCTGTGTGGCTGTGTATCTGGTGCTGGCAGCCCTGTGTGGCTGTGTATCTGGTACTGGCAGCCCTGTGTGGCTGTGTATCTGGTGCTGGCAACCCTGTGTGGCTGTGTATCTGGTGCTGGCAACCCTGTTTGGCTGTGTATCTGGTGCTGGCAGCCCTGTGTGGCTGTGTATCTGGNCATGTAGAAGCTGCAAATCATGTTGTATCAAAATTAGATAAGTGATAGGTTATACTTTTTTCCATAGATATAAATTCATATTAGTAAGTTGTGAAGTATTATTATGTGTGTGCTAAACCTAGGACACTCACAAAATATTTTTTCCATTTTTGTATTGGAGCAGGATTTATTGCTGATTATTGTTGACCAACGCCTAATTTTCTTTTTGGGTGCCGTGTGCTGTCAACAGTTGGGTATCATTTAGTTCGGGGTATCAACTGAGCCTTGACCGCTGCAAAATCCAAGGTTCAAGTTTTCTGTACTCGGTATTCAGTCTCATTATACTGTCTCGAATGTACTTGTGGAACTTCACATCCACTCTGGCTTGTGTTCGGCATCTGCAGTTCCACCTATTGTGTGTTTGATGTAATTATGGAGCTGCTTATGTGGTTGATGGAGTTTTCCCTCTTTAAGAATATTCAAGGTGCCAATGGATGAATTTTAAAATGCTATGCTGAAATTACAGTTGACTTTTTTGATAATTTAACGTTGTGGAGAAAATTTTAAAAAAATTTCACAGACTCTTCAGTAAAACTTATGCTAAGAAAGGAAATTTGCTCTGAAGAAATAATGTCCCTCTACTGTAGTCTTGTGAAGCAAATAATGTTGGTAAATATTACTGATCATTGTTGAGATCATTCTGTATGGGTGTGGTTGTTAAATAAGGAAGATTAAACTGTCTGTGGTTTGGTACACCTGCTCAGGAATGCCATGTTCTGTATAGTTTGAGTCAGTCATTCAGAATGTCTTTGTTTGTTGTGATGCACTTGAGTTACTTGCTGCTTTTAGGGTTGACTTACTCTTGTATCATTTTCTAAGGACTGCTAGCCTTAAGCTATCAAAAGTTTATTCCACTGAAATAGTAGGTAGTATGTGTTAATTAAATGATTTTCTACTGGCTGTATTATTGCATTCAATGGTACATATTTCTCGGTCAAATGGGATGATCAACATTCAAGTTTCTTTTATTACTGTAACTTTATATGTATTGTTCTTCGTTTCGGTACCATTATAGGGAGGGATAAAAATTGTTAATTAGAAGTTGAATTTTTTTTTTCATCTGTATACTGCTGTGCATTCAACATTGTGACATTTTTTGTTTTTGCTTCAAAGGGTGAAGCTAGAGGACTGAATTTTATGCTAGTGCAAAAAAGCAGAGGTAACATGTCCTGCCTTATTTGTTTAGTGTAAATGTGCGTACCATTAAGGCTTCTGTAGGTCACAAAATCACAAAGTGCTTGCTGCAGATATTAAGAATCGCTGTTTTCATACTTGAGTGAGGAGGTGGCATCTTTGTGATGCTTTTCGTGCCATAGCAAATTCTTGTGCCACATCAGGTAGCCTGATTTTATTCAATCTGTGCCATGCTAGGAAATTTTAGTTTTTGTTAAGTCGTGTGCCATGCCAGGTGATTTAATTTTCTGCCGTTTAACATGTTGACTGCAATGGGTTAAAATTGAAGTTCAGTAAACAACTCACATTTAAATTCAAAAGTTGTTAAAAATTTCACAAATATCAAACATTTACCGAGTCCATTAAATACCATTAATTTTTAAAGATTGTTAAAACTTATTCAAACGGTCTATTGATGAGTCATTGTGCAGCAGGAAAAACTGACCCACCGATGGGTTGAATCACAGTCAACGTGTTAATTTATAAGACTTTTAACCTTCGCATTCTGCTCCTGCTGCTACACTAACGCACGTCTGTTCAGCACTCGCTCTAGTATAGGATGTGTGAAATGTGTATCACAAATAATAGATAGCTCATGTTTCTTTTTGTTCTGCGCATTGTAATTATTTTTTGTGTGTGATATTTCCATATTGTGGTGGCCACAAACTTAAGTGCTTCCACCTGAATAGCACTAATAAACTTTTCCTTCATGCTCAAGTTTAATGACTAACAGATGAAAAGTATATCATGCCTATAATGAAATTATGATACCTGCTGCTAATAATGAAATTACAAGGCTTACTTTTTCCGTGATGATGTTTGAACTGGGATATAGCAATGTAAAATTTTCATTGTTAATGATCCTTGATTGGGTTACCAAGCAGTGAATTATGTCGTGCTTGGCCTGTTTTATATAGATTATTTCTTTTACAATCCCATCCTTATTTTGTGTGTTCACGCTTCAGAGGGAGAGCATTATTGTATCTGAAGGAATAAGCACTCCTAAGGGGAAGATATGAGGTCCTGAGCTGAGTTAGGTAGACCTTTCTTTTGTTGAAAGAAAATGTTTCATTTTTATTTTGTTGTTGATCGTTTTTGGTTCTCTTGCAGTCATATTTTTCAGCACTTACTACTTTCTTAATCTTTTTTCTTGTTTTATGAACTTCCTTCTTAACTTACAGTTTCTAAGAAAAGTGAATCTTTCTTGGGAACACACCTTGTGCTTAGATGCTTCATTCTCTTAACTCCATACTAAAGGAAGCCTTTTTACTTTCTCTCTGTGGATCACCATTGTTATGCACGCATATTCCTATAATTTGGCATTTCATAATCTAGCTCTGCCAACATTGTATACCAGTTAGTGCTTGGTAACTAGTGGTTTGTAGGTAGGAAATTTTTCTTATGAATGGTGATAGTATTGCTCTTACTCTTAAAATGGATAAGTTTTCATATGTGCCATGATATAATTGGAGTAAATGTACTTCCATAGGTTATTTTCTGCTGTTGGATAAACTAAATGTATTGTTTTCATTCTTGTGCAACATAGAAATATGGAAAGGGGGACACCACTGTGTCTTTTGCTCTAAATACTGCTCTGATTGGCCTGAAGATTACAGCTTCAAAAGATTACAAGGTTAATCTTTTCGTGCATCAAATTTTCTAATTTGGTCCATTTTCAAACTTGAATCTAAACAAATTTAATTTTGGCATGTATAGAGAACCTGGAAACCCTTCAAGTAGGGTAACCCATTCAGAACAAAGACTTTCTTACCCCAAGGCCTGTATCATATTACCAGTGTCCAGTCGAATGACAGCATTGTCATATCAGTGCTACCATTGGAGGAAGGGTGGGAGTTTTCTGCGGGTCCTTGTGTTCACAGTTCCGATTGGTTGTCTTTCTCTTTCTTTTCTAGGAAGAGATCGTGGAGGTGGCGCTTAAAGACCTGGGACTGATCTAGTCTGCCCTCCGTGTGTACTGATGTACTGTACTCAGCGCACAGTGCTGTGTGTACTTATTGTTCCTGCACTCTGCAAACTGTTCTGTGTGTGTACACTCTGTACTTCTGTGGTATGGTCAGTGTTGTACATGCATATTACTCATATGTTTCTGTGCTCTGCATTGTGCTCTGTGCTGTAGCGTATAGCACCTTATCACAATCCGTTGTACATACCATATGAGCTGTAATTCCTGTGTGGCTGGTCAGTAGCAATCTGGGTCACTCAGAATTTCACTGTAGGGCAGTTAACTCTCTGAGAGTGGTCCAAAAACTCTCGGAAGTTTGACGAGTCTTTTTAGCAATCAATTGTTTGTTTGTAAGCATTAATTTGTACTTAACAAATAAGCAATAACTGAAACTGTAATTATTATTGTCTTTTTATATTTTATTAACCAGCAGCATGTGTGAGCTTTTTAGGAATTTATTCCAGCATAATTAGCTACTGTAGCATAATTGAAGTAGACTTTCTCCCTTTCAAGTCAAAGGAAAGGGCATGAACTCTCTCTCTCAACCTATTTTTCTAGTATCGACTAGTCTCTCTTGTCACCACTGAGTGTTGATTGTGAAACAACTGTCAGCACTCAATGTACAATAAGTCTGGTTAATGTAACACCCAAGTTACTGCTGGTAACTTGGCCTTCACAAGTTACTATCAACAATATACGTAGGCTACCAAGGAAAAACAGTGAAATATCCGCATATTTGAAGTGTCTTGGATAGGAGTATTCTGAAGTACTAGGGATTCAAGAAAAAAATTATTCAATTCTCAATATTGTATCCTGTACAATTGTACACTCTACGTTATAATTACAAATTTGTTAAAAATGTGAAGTCAGATATGAAATATTTTCTATCCTCCTGAGCAAAGTTTGAATTTTTGAAGTGTCAACTGTGCTGTCCAAGTTGTGGTGGTATTGAAAGACAATCTGTGCTCCTAAAAAACTGTAAAAATAAATCCATTCATAAATTCTTCTTCCCTTGAATGAAATCGTTAGATTGGGCCATACATCTCTCTGTATTTTTTATATGGTAACTGAAATATGTTATAGGAATATCTATAATTAAAATACCCCAGAAAACTAAACAGGGCCTTAACCATTTGTGCCTTTGTCTGTGGTGTCACTATAAGATTGTCTTTTATAGAGTACTATTAAATTCAATTAATTTCTTCACTTATAGTCTACTTAATTGATGCAGTGATGTAAAGCATTTCTTTGTTTATTTATGTGACTATTTTGTTTGTGTCAGATTTATAACTCTTTAAGAATATGTTTCCAGATCTTATTCAAAAATTTAATGTTTTTTATGATTTTGTTTGTCTGGTTAAGAATTTTTTTATTAATATTTCCCTTTCTTCTGGGCATTAAAACTCGTGTTCTCCCAGAACTAAATTTGTTGTCTGATCTTTGATATTTGAAATGATGTGTGAAAGGTGGGACAGCAAGTCTATACCTCGGTGTCTGCCCTCGTCTGTACGTGCACTGTAGGTGCTGCTCGCATCTTGTGTGCCTTCAGATTGTGGCACTTAAGGCAGGGTTGACATTGTTAATGTATTTTTTTGTAGAAAAACATTCTTATTTGGCCCTTTTCAAGTCAAAATTGATGAACTCAAATTCAAACAAAATTCAATACTAAATTAATATTAAATTTGAAATATTTGAGCTGAAATGATTTTGAATTCAAGTCAAATTTAAACAATTTGAATACAAATGAATTAAAACAGTTGAATGATTAACATCAATGTTTTGCCATTTGCAAAGTCTAACTATAAATAAAATAGCAAGGATAGTCACTTTTAAAATAGACATTATTACCTAGCGAGTTTAATATGTCAGAACTAAAAATATACACGAAAAATGAACGTTTCGACCACAAGGGTCATCTTCAGCATCTGGGGAAACACAGTTATGTTCACAGAATTAAAAAATAATATGTATACATTTGTATGGTTAACATTTGTGATTGCTAACAGGAAATTTGCAAGGGATAGGAAGATTGGGTATCATTTAAAACAGTTGAATTTGATGAAAATTTGAACCGCCCTGAATTCATTTTGAATTTTTTCAAAAAAATAAGCCAGTTCAAAATTTTTGTCCCAGCTCCACATGTTGAATACATATCTCTTCCTTAGCACAGTGACTAAAAATTTCATCCATTGCTGCTTTCCCAATAAGTTTCATTGTAAAATATTATCTGATTTGGTAACCCAATAGTTGTGCTATGAAAAAAACCATCTTGCCTTGACTAAGTCATGTGAGAATATTCTTAATAAACTTACGTAATAAAAAATTGTAGTTATTTCTGGTAGACTAACGTTTTAATATTGTGGTGAACTGCCATCTTGCCTTACTGATAACTAGTAATGTGCAACTAGTGCTAGAATTAAAATTGCTAGTGGTAAACTGTTTACATAAACTGCTTGTGTTTAAGTTCTGATATGTTATTATTTCTGTTGTAAGAGGAACCAAAGCTTTGTTTCTTGATCATCATGTTCTGTTTGGTAGCATTTCTTTGCAATTTTGCTTTAGAATGGAGACAAGGAGCGAGTTTTAAAAATGGAATGTGTAGGAATACATCCTTGTGTGAAGTAGACAAAGTGAATCTGAAAAGTTTCTCTGGGTAAAATAAATGCTTGAAGTATGTTACTTAACACACTCGTATGGCTATTTTATACTCAGTATTGTGGCTACTTTGCATTTTAAAGATAAATCATTTTATAGCATTTTTACATTAGCTCTAAAGGGATGTGTTTTGGTTGTCTCAATCATTTAGTATTTTATTGTCAATATTCATGAAGGTTTCAGGTCCCAGGATGAATGTTTTTTGTTATTGCAACGCTACTGCTTAGGAACATTCTGTTTTACTGATTGCAGATTTTTCATGATTTAATTTTTTACATGCAAGATAATTCCATGTTACTGAGTGAATGTTCTTTGTAATATTGTGCTGTGCCCCTCAGGGGGATACAATTATTGTATCTATGGGAATTAGCGCTCCCAGGGGGGCAATGTAAAGGCCCGAGCTAAAGGTTAGGTAGGCTTTATTTTTGTTAAAATAACATAGGTTTTTGTTTTGTTACGGACCAACTTTTTTTCGGTTCACTGCTGTCCTGTTTTCTCAACACTTACTACTTTCTTCTTCAACTTTGATCTTGTTTCATGAACTTCTTTCTTATCTTACTGTTTCTATGCCTTTCTGCATGGATTCCGCGTTCCTTTAACTCCATACTAAATGGTGCCTTCTTCCTTCCTCTCTTTGGATCGCCTTTGTTGCGGATAGGGAGGCTTAAACTAACTAATAATCTAATCAAAAATATTGTGCTGTGGAGATTTAGGAATATTTCACAATGTTGTAACACACGTGAACATGTTCTCACTGCATGCCACAACATTTCCCACAAAGTTAGAAAAAACTGATTTCATATGTAGACTATTTTGCTGACTTGGATTGTGTTTAAATAAGTTTGAATCATTGTAGAATATTGTGCACTGTATTGGGGTGGTGTTCTTGCTTTGTTGATTATAGCATTTTGCATGGATTTGAATTTTGTGCAGGAGAATATTACATTCTAACTTGGCTAGTTTTTACACAGCATTAAAACCTTCCTGAAACATTTTGATGGTGAAAATGTTAAGTAAGGAGTATTTCGACGGGTATGTTGAGCTGCGGACATAAACAGTGTAACTGTAGTTGAGCATCAATTGAACACACATTGTAAAATTAGTCATTATCAGTTTTGTTTATTCTGAAGAAATAATTTGTATTGGAGATGAAATTGTGTGCCAAAAAAAGTTTGTGTAATCTGTATCAATAAACCACGAGTGTTTGTGAGTGCCCTGAATGTTCACTAAGATGCGAAATATTAATATAAACCATTAATATTTGTGTGAATGCTTAATATTTGTGGTGTAGAATGCTTGTGATGCTAAAAACATATGTCAATGATGAATATGTTTGGGGACACTGAATGTTCGTATGAACCTCGAATGTGTAGCCTCAGGTGAAACATAAATTCAGGTATGAGTGTTTAACAAGGATTGTTTGCTACATTCCAGTGTACACAAGAAAAATAAATAAAAAGTTATTTTATTTATCTTCAGAGTCAGTATTTAAGTTAAAGAGAGAATAAACAAGTAGGAGTGCTGTGTTAAAATATTTTCACTAATTATTATACCATCAAAGTTGCATTTTTCTGATGGCTGGGAACTTCTGAACTGGAAGACAATAGACTACCAAATTAATGTTTTTTGTGTTTGCCTGTTGAAATTGAAATTTGGTGTTGAGAAAGTGCACAGTTCCTTCTTTCACTTGTTAATTTTCCCTTCTTCCTGCGGGCCTCTTTGGTTTCTTATAATAAATGCTTGAGTTTTTCTCTGCGTTTCTTCTGAGTCCTATAACAGCTTGTGAATTCTAGCAATTGTGACCAGGTTTTTTGTGTACTTGGACAGCTGCACTTCTTATAGGCTGCTACACCTCAAGCCATAGAGCTCATTTTCTTTGGTTCCCAGAGTTTGCTTTGCTTTATTTTTGAATCAAATAATAACTGAAATATGCATTTTAGTTTCCCTATTGCTTGAAGCAGTTATTGAAATAAGCACATATTAGTTTCATTATTGAATGAAGCAGTCAGTGAAAGAAGCAAATTAGCTTCATTTTTTAATTAAATGATTATTGAGACCAGCAAATTGGACCAAAATTTGAATTGTTTCTTATGATAACTTGACACTGATGCATGCCAATGCAATCAAATTCTATGGTGAAATTTTTTGACCTTTTCAAAATCATTTCGACTTGATAACCAACTTTGAAAAAGTTTACTACATCAACATAGGGCAGCAGGACCCCCCCCAATGCAATGTTAAATAAGAAGGCAATTAAAAACTTGGTCTCTAAGTAAAAAAAACTCAAAAGTTTTCAAGTGACACCTGGACAGTGATCAAACGAAATGAATATAAGGCTGGGTCAGCTCAGTGTATCTATGATACGGATTACCGTTTACCTCGGCATCTTATTTCTAGGAGTAAACTTTGACTACGTAGTTTTATTTAGTTTCTTCGAATTTATTTTTTCTTTTTGAAGTTAGCAGGAAGATGTTTTCATGTCTGTTGTGCAGTTCCCAGAAAACTGGTAAGTTGTGTATTGTGAATATGGTTGATAATGGGTGAAACTGATGTTCCTCTCTAAATTCAACTCATGTGCTTGAAGATGTTGGTTGAAGTTTTTTAAGCTCTTAGAGTGAAATTACTTTCAAATTGAACAAAAAGCTGTTCTAATATACCATTATTTTCATGATTATTAAAATGAACATAAATGTAAAGAATGATTATTGGAACTCTACCTAACCCAAATTGTCTCTACCATCATCCTTCTTCCAGTTAGAACATCTTTGTTGTAGTTAGAGAGGGTGAAACTGAGGGGACGAAAACCAGCAGGCTGAATTCGTGGCTCTCTATTTTTCAATCTATCGCCAAACTAACCTCTTGAATGGCAATATGAGATGAAGATTTACCTACTAGCGCAACTGCAGTCACATAGCAATAACAGAAGTGGTAATCTATTTATGCAGTGGGGAAATGGAATGAGAATCAAAGAATGCACTTATGAAATGTCACTGTGTTGTGTCTTCAGTGGTTAAACTCCACATACCATATTTGTAAAAATGATAATAATAATAAAAATCATTTGGTTGACTTAATAGCACTTTCTCATGTGGTTACATTTTGCCTACAACATTAACCTCAATGCTGTCATTGTTTTCTATAGCAATATTCCTACGCAGGACCTTAAGAAAGAAAAAAAAGAAAACCCATTATTTTCAAAGGCGGTTTATTTCCAACCATTTATTTCATTAAGGGGCAGCCACTGTTATGGATTGAAATGTTCCCGCGCAGGACGAGACGCCACCGAACGCTTTGTTCGACGAGCACGGCTTAGGCTGACGGCCGCGTCGCGTCTCTTCGGCCGCCTCCTGTGCTGCAGCTGGGCCGTGTGTTCTGCCTACCGTCATGGGTGTGTTTTTAAGGTGAAATTCATCTGGTGTTAATGAATTGGTCTATTTTTAATGATACTGGGTCGATTTTTAATGAATTGG
The DNA here is from genome assembly GCA_014220935.1 of Platorchestia sp. MABIK. Taxonomy (NCBI): domain Eukaryota; kingdom Metazoa; phylum Arthropoda; class Malacostraca; order Amphipoda; family Talitridae; genus Platorchestia; species Platorchestia sp. MABIK. The sequence goes on along the minus strand of JACJUY010008195.1, from coordinate 23,862 downwards.
TCAAGTTTTAATGATTCCAGGTCGATTTGTAATGAATTGGTCAAGTACTCATAACAGGTTGATTAGTTGGTCGAATTTTCATGATACTGGTCTACTTTTAATGAATTGGTCAGGTATTAAAGGTACTCGATCGGGTATTTTAAAATTGGTTGAGGATTAATGATACTCGGTCAAATGTTAATGAATTGGTCAGGTATGGTTGGGTATAAATGAATTGGTCAGGTAGCAATTATAGCGGATTGGGTATTAATTACTGGGCAGCTATAGGAGCATTCTGGCACTGCACTGGCAATGTAGGTAGGAAATTCACCTTTGCCATACCTTGAGAACCTTTCGTCTCTTGTTCTTCTATTTTATTCTAGAATCAACTTTTTCATCTCTGACTAAGTAATTTCTGTTCTTCTGTTAGAGTAAAGTGCCTGGTCTTTTTGAGAGAAAATTATTGTTCTGGAAAAAATTGTCTACTACAAACAAAACGATCTTCTCAATCCGATAAAATGCCTAAAATAAAATGTCCTACAAGGCAACCTGTAAGCTAAGAGCGGACCACATATCATTAAGTGTATCACTGGGACCAGTTAGCTCCTCGTATCTTAGATACCGCGACTGAGACGGTATTTGCGTTACCTCTTTTTAAGCGCGATGTTCGTGAAAAATTGAAAGTGTTACAACAAAACGAATAAACAAATTGTTCGTTAGTATCACTGAACATTCCTTGTAAATCATTCCAGGGTGTCTTGACTACTGTTTTGCTTACTTTCTTATTTGATGCGTATTTCTTATTTTTGCCGTGAATAAGAACGCTTGCATTGTCCAGAAATATGTAGAAGCAGCTCAAGTTTCGTCCAACCTGAAATGTGATTTGTGACAACAAGAAGGAATATTTTAGCTAATACTTTTGGTTTTTGAGAGTAAGTGTACAATACCTTGTAGCTTCAGCACTGCTTTATACCAATTCTTTGAGGGACTTTTAATTATCATGAATTTAATAGAGCATATCAATGAGCCAACACCGGAATATGTTGAGGATTTAGTGGTCACATCAGGAAAATTGCGCTTTATTCCATGAGTGATGATACGTAACACATCGGAGATACAAATTTTAGCACGCTTTTCTGCTTCATTTTATAAATAAGTCGATTTTTCAATGTTGTATGCTCGTCTCAAACACATTTGAATGCGATTGTTTTCCTTCTTAGATAAAAACTAATTGAGAAAACACTTCCGTCCCCACTGCAGTAAAGAGTACTAATAATTTTTTTTCCTTTTGAAGTCAAGCAAAGCATATTTTTCGTCATTTCTCCACGTGTAATATTTAATTATGGCAATAAATTTGTTCTTAAAACGCATATTTGTGACTTCTTCCCTTTTATAGCGTGCACCCAGTGCTGGCTGGTGCGTCGCGTTCGTATCCAAATGGTTTGTAAAAACACAACTTCCTTTTTTGTCATTTTATTTAACATACAAAAATATAAAGACACCTAACTAACACAACATTTGGCTTACTACTCAGCTATCATTCCAAAGAAACTTAGCATTAACTACGTTATGTTCACTGTCGTGAGTTACCTACTTAATGCAGGTAAATAGTACCTGTGGATCATAGAGTTTACCTTGACAGGTGCGACTGCTATAATACAACACCATCTCACCACGCGCTGTGTTCTACAATACCATTTCAACACAAGTTGAAATAATGCAATGTTAATCTGAAAAAATTTTCGATTCAAAATGGAAGTTTCAATTATTGGAATGATACTTTCAAACATAACTTTGAAAATGCATATATGAATCGGTGTGTGTACATTACAAAAGCAATTTTTTCATAAGATGTTCCCCGAAGGGTAAAAGAGAGGGATTGCGCACTTTCAGACCCTCTAGCACAGTAGTCAATTTAGAGTTCCATTTCCATTGCAAAGATGCTTTTATAGAAAAAAGACAACTTCGCATGGACTGTAGAAAAAGCGGAATCGATGCACAAGATGCAGTCTCACACATGATACTTTGCACACAGAAAGAGCAAGCTATGAAAAAAGCAAAGAAGAAATAGTAAAGATAACACGAGACCCGAAACAAGCTAAGAAGGCACGAAAAATGGAAATTCCAAAGGCCTATCTATAGCGGAGGAGACCTAGATCAGATTATTAGTTAGTTTAAGCCTCTATATCTACCACGAAGGAGATCCAAAGAGACGAAGGCACCATTTAGTATGGAGATAGGGGAACGCGGAATCTATGCAGAAAGGGCGTAGAAACAGTAAGCTGAGACAGAATTTTATGAAACAAGATCAAAGTTGAAGAAGAAAGTAGTAGGTGCTGGAAAACAAGACAGCATCCTCATAGCATAGGATTGACAAACCTAACTAACTCAAGCCTATTGCGTATCACATGCCTACTGAGGGGCCTAACAGTATCCCTCCTGGGGGCGCCAATCCCACATAGGATTGACAAACCTAACCTAAGCCTATCCTGTAATCTCCCACATATCCAGTATCATTAAAAATTAGGAATAAAACTTCTTTATGTATCTCCCAGAAGAGTACCGTATCATGGTTACGACATGGCAAATATTTCTTGGCCAATAATCACAAAACGAATAATCACAATAATCACGAAGCATAAAACCGTATCATGAAAATGATTGCAATAATAATTTATGCGTGAAAGTAAAATTATCTAATGAGATCACAAGTAAAATAAAAGCTACAGTAATAACTTCATGGCGTTTCAATCACTCTTTGCAGTTTTGTAGCAAGTTTCAGCCTTATTCTGCTGCGAATGTGATGAAATGAAGACTTAGGTAGTGACATTTCTGCTAGAATGGGTGCTAATAAAGAATTTATCATACTCTAATAAGAGCCAAAAAAAATTGACATTGCGATCAATTTAAATGCTAATTCATCATGGTATAAAATTACTTACGGGTGTCACTCACGGCACTCCACTGATTTCCATTTCTGCATTGCAGGCTCAAGTATGTTCAATTTATTGTTGGCTATGAAGCTCCAGTGGTGGCTGTAAAGGAATTTAGTTTCTCAGTATAGGTTCTCAAACTCAACACCCTGTAGAGACTTATCACTCACTCAAGCTAGGCAATTAAGTTCATCATAAGTTGAGTAGGTACATTTTCACTCTAATATGAAAACTCTTTTGATAACTCCACTACGTAAACCCCATCCAAATTGGCACCCATTCTGACATCAAAAAATTCTCCACACACGTGGTTATTTCATAATATTCCTACAAATTCGTTACACGTTTTGAACAAAAATAGCAGCAACACGATTAGCATAGAGTGAAAGCCAAAGATTCTTCATAAAAAAGAATGTTGAAAGCGTGAAAAACAAACTTGGGCTTGTCTATTTTGAATTGATTTGTGAAAGTGATGCAATTTCAAATTGAAATGTCACTTGTCCAGAAAGCCAGGGTGTGCCTCTGACACAAAAGCAAGTTCCTATCCTAACTGTAGAAAGAAAGATGAAGAAAAAGTTTATTTCTAACGTAGATGAAACGAAAAACATCATTATTTTAAAAATATCAACATGAAGAACCTTAGAGGATTCACACACATGGGTATCGCAATACCCCATGTCATTATTCCAAAGAAATGGATGGAAGAATAGTTAGGAGAATGTGAGGGTGAGTTTCTATCCCCAAAACGTTGACTCACAACAATAACAAACCAAAGACACAGGCCGAATCAATGAGAATTCACCTCGAAAATAAAATAACATTCTGCAAAGAACTTTGGCATTCTTAAGACACGCGGTCGTCAAGGCGAAATTTGCTTTTTTCAGGTCAAAATTTTAAAATTTAATCTTAAAAAGAAAACATGAAGAGTATTCAGCATCAGGCAACTCTGCAGAATTACCTGACGCAGAACACCCATCAAGACAACCCTTCTTAAGTCGAGGTAACCCTTCTTAAGTCGAGGTAACCCTTCGTTAGTCGAGGTAACCCTTCGTTAGTCGAGGTAACCCTTCGTTAGTCGAGGTAACCCTTCGTAAGTCGAGGTAACCCTTCATAAGTTGAGTAACCCTTCGTAAGTCGAGGTAACCCTTCGTAAGTCGAGGTAACTCTTCTCAAGTCGAGGTAACTCTTCTCAAGTCAAGATAACTCTTCTCAAGTCAAGATAACTCTTCTCAAGTCAAGATAACTCTTCTCAAGTCAAGATAACTCTTCTCAAGTCAAGATAACTCTTCTCAAGTCAAGATAACTCTTCTCAAGTCAAGATAATCCTCCTTAAGTTGAACTCAAGAAATGTACACAAAGATGATCCTTCAGGTAAATTCCATAAATTTGTACAAAAGCAGGCAACAAACAAGCCTGAAGGTTGAGCACCACACGCCGCACGTCACTGCGAGTCAGACGACGAGGAAGACGAGGAGTCTGTGCTCATGACTTCGACGTCATCCTGCTGCTTCTTCTGGACGAGGGCGGTGGTGTGGGGGGCGGCGGTGCCCCCCGCCGCCCCCACCCCCCCTCCTCCCCCTGTCACGATGGCACACTCCCCGCTGGGCTGCCATGCAAACACCCCCACCCCCGAGCTGTTCGAGTCTGCGCACAACACAAACAGTCTCGTTACACCGCACTAAAAACTATAATTATAAATAATTAACTTTTCTGAAGTCTAAACTAAGAATTTCCTCATTTGACTAGTGGATGCAAACTATAATTATAAAAAATTAACTTTTCTGATGTCTAAACTGAGAATTTCTTCATTTTACCCGTGGATGTACGGTGGGGTCAAAATGACCTCAACCAAATTTTGAATTGAACTGTGGGCTTTATCCATATATTTGAACATGATTTTTTGACTTTTCCAAGATTTTATTATTAACCTTTGTGTGCTTTGTTACTTTAATTAAAAGGTTGGGGTTAAATTGACCCCACGTTGTAAGTTTGTTAAATCAACTGCCTCAAAAATTAAATGTGAACTAAAAATTTCGTCATTCGAATAAAAAGCATTGATGGTAATTTAAAATATACTTCCTTGATGCCTTCAATGTTCAAATTTAGATATTCTGACACAAACTTATTTGCCAAAATCTAAACATTTTGTCATTAATGTAACGTTTATTTTATTATATTCAATATTCAAATGTAAACATAAAAAATGAGGCTTTATCAACACGTAAACTACTTGATCAATTGAAAATAATTACTTCGGATAAAGAAACACGATTTTTTCACTAATAAGCTCGAATAACACAATTTTACAATTACATAAAAAGGATGAGAAATGCATTCTTTGATAAAGCTTACATGGATGCATTTTTCCACTTCACTATGAGATGTGATCAAGAAGTGTCAACACTGACATACCGCGATATTTATCAAATATGTGTATATATATATATAAAATATGTATATATATATATATCAAATATGTATATGTATATATATCAAATATGTATATATATATATCAAATATGTATATATATATATATATATATATCAAATATGAGTTTCAAGACGCACAACTGACATGCACATAAAACCTGAGGTAAAAAAAGAAAAACCTAGCAAAAGAATATTTGAGAGGAGCGAACGAAAGAACTATGAAGGAAAAAGAGAAGTACAGTAAAAGAGCATTAAAGTAAAGCAAAAAAAAACAATGAAAGAGAAAAGCACAGCAAAAAAAAACATTTGAGAGAAGCATTAGAAAGAATTGTAAAGGAAAGAGAAAAACACAGCAAAAAAGCATTACATATAAGCAAAAAAAATAGTAATCGGAAGAGAAAATACTCAAGCACATTAAAAAAGCATCTGAAAGAAACACAAGAAAAGGGGAAGAAGAAAACAGCTACTTGGCAGTCACATAAGAGGGCAGCACAGACCAGTGCTGTGGTGACGCTGCAGGAGGGAGTCCGAGAGATGGTGCTGGCTCTGCAGCAGCCCTCCGTGCTGGCCCAGCGCTCCCGCCCTCATTTCCAGGTCTGTGGGCAGCGGTTAGGATGAATGTGTGACCAGCAGTAATGCACACCTCAGTGAGCTTGTATCCTAGATACTCAAAATACCGCCAGTTGTGCCCTGAAGCTGATCTGTCGTACAAGTATTTACCTCAGTGAGCTTGTATCCTAGATACTCAAAATACCGTCAGTTGTGCCCTGAAGCTGATCAGTCGTACGAGTATTTACCTCAATGAGCTTGTATCCTAGATACTCAAAATACCGTCAGTTGTGCCCTGAAGCTGATCAGTCGTACAAGTATTTACCTCAATGAGTCATCCTGCTGCTTCTTCGTTAAGTCGAGGTAACTCTGCATGAATGAGTATCCTAGATACTCAAAATACTGCAAGTTGTAGCCTGAAGCTGATCAGTTGGACAAGTATTTACCTCAATGAGCTTATATCCTAGATACTCAAAATACTGCAAGTTGTAGCCTGAAGCTGATCAGTTGGACAAGTATTTACCTCAATGAGCTTGTATCCTAGATACTCAAAATAACGCCAGTTATGCCAAGACTGTAAAACTACAACTAAGGACGCTCCCTGGATGTCCCACAGAAACTTCCCTAGAGATCCATGAGGAGGACACTACCTAAACGTCCCTATGACACCTCCCTGGAGGTCCCCATAGAGGACACTCCCTGTAGGTCCCCTAACACCTCACCAGTGGGGTAGGGCCGCCTAGGATCGCCCTGCTGCCAGGTGGCAGGAGCCGATACAGCGCTGGTGCTACTGATGCGGTGTGCGTACCTCACCAGCTCCTCTGAGTTCACCGGCCGTTTGTTGGCCGCGTTGATGATCTTCAGCTTCTGCCGGGCTTGGTACAGGCCCATGCTCTGTGGAATGTACGTCTTAATGTGTTAAAAGAATGTGTTGATATGCTGAAGGAAATGTGTTGATATGCTGAAGGAAATGTGTTGATATGTTGAAAGAATGTGTTGATGTGTTGAAGGAAATGTGTTGATATGCTGAAGGAAATGTGTTGATATGTTGAAAGAATGTGTTGATGTGTTGAAAGAATGTGTTGATGTGTTGAAAGAATGTGTTGATTTGTTAAAAGAATGTGTTGATGTGTTAAAAGAATGTGTTGATGTGTTAAAAGAATGTGTTGATGTGTTAAAAGAATGTGTTGATGTGTTAAAAGAATGTGTTGATGTGTTAAAAGAATGTGTTGATGTGTTAAAAGAATATGTTTATATGTTGAAAGAATGGGTCAATACATTGAAACAATGTCTAGTAACACTTTGATCGCAACGTGAGCCATATTTTTTCACTAAGGGAGTTTTCATTATGCTGCTGACCGACCAGTAGTAACAAGCTCAATTTTAAAAAATACTTCACCAAAATGCAATGAAAACAAGCTCTTGTTAATGTTAGGTACTTTCAACATTGCATATTACATTTAGCTTTAAATTTAAATTAAATATTAAACTTCAATGTTACCTGCCATAGTCAAATTGTAAGAGTTTCCAAGCATGTAAACATTTTTTTTTATTTCCAAAAACAATCCTTTGAGTGAAGTTAATATGAGTTGTACTCTGAGAAATGCAACTTATGTATTGGGCATATCAAGATAGTTGGTCAAAGATGATGGGTAACTAAAGTGAATTACTAAATTGCCTTTACAATTGCCAAGAGGACTTGTGTGGTATCCTGAATGAAGTAAATTAGTAAATCATCTTTGCAATTGCTGACAGAACTTATGTGTTATCTTGACCACTTAGAAAACATTAGGAAGAACATATGTGTAACATATAATATGTGAGTAATATACAAATCTATAATTTATACGTAACATGTATATAAAATATACATAATTTACAAGAAACATATATATAATATATACTATATATATATGTAACATATATGTATTTATATAATATATACATAACACACTCCTTCATGCATGACGCTACTGTGCGCACGGTGGAAAACTGAGTTTTGAAAGCAACAGAGATGTAGGTTTTGTTTCATTCTCCAACATTCATCTTTAATTGCAAGTCAAGTACAGAACTCTTCCATTTAAAGACCTGAATTTGTAGAGAAAAAACTACAAATTTACATTCAATCTCAGACATAAAACAAATTGAAAAAACTTATCCTAAGACTCCCACAATTGAATTTAGCAGCCAATACACATAACATTCGACATCCACGGAAATGCAAATAATCAAACCACCAAAAAATTTGCATCTATATATATTGATGTTAGTAACTTGTGTACAAGGCCCATCAAAAATGACAGGATTCAATATTTTCCTTGAATAATTTTCCAGATGTGCACGACACACAAATGTATTCATCTCGATAGTGCCCACGATCAAAATATTCTGGGGGACAGAGAATGAACAAAGATTCCAAAATAAAGAGGACTCGCTTGTTTTGAGCTGTGAAGAAAGTGTTTTTAATATAAAGGGACAAAGTGTACCCAACTCAATAATTAACACAACTGACTGGTCAAACCTTATTTCGTTTTGCAATGTACAACCTCAAAAACTGCAATTTACTTTGGTTTCATGTTACATGTACTAAAAAACACAAGCACCTCTCATTTCCTTACACACATTTTTTTATAAACAAATTTCCAACTTACTACTCACTATTAAAATGCCTCTGATGTCCATGAATTAACACGTAAACCGCCATGTGTACCACCGGTGATACACAAAGGGAATTTTCTTAATGCTGCAAGCCTACCTGTAGTCACAAACTAAATTTCGATAAGAACTCATACTTAGTCAAAGCTACATGAACTCCTAATCCACATGATGTTTGCTATTTTAAAAATTGCTTACTTCAATTAACTTTAAATTTTAATTGAATATTGAACTTTAGTTTAACCCGTGGCAGTTACCGCATTGAAGAGCATAGATAGAAAAAAAATGAAAAGTATTGATTCAATCATTGAGGCTCTAAAACATTTTACCACTGTATTATACAGCAGACATGCTCACTAAGGAAACTTGATTGCCCTTCTACTCAAGTCTCTGATGTCAAATGAATTTACTTATTGAAAGGTAATGACAAATGAAGGGCAGCAAAAAAACATTTTTTTTAAATGTAATCCACTTTCTAGAGCATAATTAATTACTTTCAATTACCCCTTTACCACTGGCCCATTGAAGATCTTGAAGTTTCATTTGTATTTCTGTTACCAATGAAGATTTAGCTCAAAAAAAAAAACAGATAATTTAGTCAAAGCACCACTCAAGTGCTGGTAAATGAATTCAAACTTTTTGAGATTAACATTCAGTTTACAGTATAAATTCTGAAAATACTTCCAAGCTCATATCAAAAATGAGCATAATATTACCACTGACCAGTTAGTGGTAGGCATCAAAGAGATGCAACTCTAGACTATAGGGTTACTTGTCTTTGCCAGCAATTATTTTTTTAAGAATACAACAAATAAAATCCCTCAAAACCTGTTCAAGATATTTGAATTAGATAAAATAACAGAAGGTATTCCTACATTCAGCATCAAAAATACTATAGATATTCCGAATAAAAAAAATTGGTCAGAAATAATATGAAGCACTCCGAAAACATCACCCAAGGAAGGGGTCAGTATGAGTGACTTTTTTTCAAAGTGTTTCAATTTCTATCTGACTAATTTTTTACTCAGTATTCTGTAGTATATTTGATGCTGAATATGGAAATACCTTGAATTATTTCATCTAATTCAGGCTATGGTACTTACTATAAACTGACTCTCCAGCTTCAATACAAACAGAATTATTTTACATCATTTGTGCCACAACTGACCAGTTTGTGATGTGCATCGTAGAGCTGCTGCTCCAGGTTGTGGATGGCACCGTCAACCTTGGTCAGCTCGGCCTGGATGTCCGACATGACTTTCTCCACAGCAGCTTGGTCACTGGCTACCTGAAGGTGATGGTAAAAGTATTGATAAAATTTATGTTATTATCTAAAAGTGGAAAAGGTTTTCAAGGGTATCCACAGCAGCTTGGTTGCTGGCCACCTGAGGGGGTGGTAAAGGTAATATTTTTGTTTTCATCTAAAAAAGGAAATTGGTCACTGGCCACCTGAAAGGGGTGGTAAAAGTAAAATTTATGTTTTCATCTAAAAAAGGAAATTGGTCACTGGCCACCTGAAGGGGATGGTAAAAGTAAAATTTATGTTTTCATCTAAAAAGAGAAATTGGTCACTGGCCACCTGAAGGGGGTGGTAGAAGTAAAATTTATATTTTTATCTAAAAGTGAAAAGCTTTTTCAAAGGATATCAACACCAGCTTAGTGACTGGCTACCTGAAGATGACAGCAAATGCTGAATTTCAATTTATGCTATCTAAAAGTGGAAAAGCTTATTCAAGGAATAGTAACAAATTTTTTTAGAAGTTCAATGTTTTACAAGCAAGAACAGGGAAACTAATTTGGATAAGTTTCCACTACAATCAGGACAAATAGCTGGACACAAAAAGTGACAAAAAAATTGATGTACCAAAACAAGGTGCACCTAAATCTATTGCATCTCTAGGCAACACACCTAATCTAAATATTATTTAAATAAGAATAAAATATTACTCAAATAACATGAATTCAATGATGCTAAAAATTTCTAAAATCCATAAAAAAAGAAAAACAAGAGAGTAATTAGTTTTACATAAAAAGAAAAAAAAAAGTTAATAAATAACTTGAATTTAATGACCACAAAATTGCTAAAATCAATAACAAAAAAGTTTATCAAACAAATTCAAAATTATTTAACTATTGAAAAAGAAGAAATAAATTAGTTTTTACATGGGAAAAAGAACAAAACCTGACTTTGATGGTTTTTTTGAGCTCCGAGTCCTTGGCAATGAGCAGCTGAACCACAGCGTGCAGCTCCGGACCTGAGAGCTTCTGGAGCTTGGGGGCCACGCTGTTGTCCACCAGCTGCCTGCACACCACAGTACTCCAGTGAACACATGTCAACCCTTTTGTGGCAACTGGATCATATATATCCCAGGTACTTATTTGACTGGGACATATATGTCACAGTAATTTTATTAATTTACAAATGGGATAAATGTGGTCCTTGATTATAATGAAACACATATATCCCAATTTTAAAAGCAACAAAATTTAAAAAAAAAACTCAGCCAACCTTTTAATAGTATCTAATAGTATCACATACCACTCTGAAACGGGTCAAAAAGTTTTTGTTTAAGCAGGAAAAAAATCTGCAATAAAAGTTCATATTAAACTTTTATTCAATTGTGACAAACTACAGTCATTAAATGCAACTGAAACTTTTCCTCATTCAATTTCAATTGAATATAGAATTTACTGTTTAATGCTTGGATTTTTTTTCAGATAACTGTTTGACAAAATTTTCAAAAGTTTCTAATAGTAATAAATAATCACAATCAGAGCACCTTCATAGAAAATATTCAGTTAACTAACAGCACAATTTTCAATAAATTTTAAAATGAAAGTTTAGATTAGTTTTGTTCATTGTTACCTTTTACTTTGATTTTTCAAGACAAACTTTTATACATTAATTAAGAAAAAAATCCACAAAAAAACATTCAAAAGAATCAAACTCAAACAGTTCTTCCTCCATTACTCAACTAAAGGAGGAAATAAAGTCTGCTCCTATCCTTAAAACACAATAACACTATCTTCCACCTGGTAACACTTTCCTCCACCTGGTAACACTATCCTCCACCTGGTAACACTTTCCTCCACCCTGTAACACTATCCTCCACCTGGTAACACTATCCTCCACCTGGTAACACTTTCCTCCACCTGGTAACACTTTCCTCCACCTGGTAACACTATCCTCCATCTGGTAACACTATCCTCCACCTGGTAACACTTTCCTCCACCTGGTAACACTATCCTCCATCTGGTAACACTATCCTCCACCTGGTAACACTATCCTCCACCTGGTAACACTTTCCTCCACCTGGTAACACTATCCTCTACCTGGTAACACTATCCTCCACCTGGTAACTCTATTGGTGCATTTTTTTATCAGATTTGGAAATTCCAAAGAAAGACTGAAAGTAAGAGTTTCTGTCTTTCCTTAACACGTTAAGTGCGGGGGGTTAAACTGAAGCTCAATATCCAACTCAAATTTTGAGTGAAATGTAGTAAGAAATTTTAACAAGAGCAAACATTAACTGGATCATGCCCTCATTTAACTTGCATTCAGTACTTACAAAAATTGAGTCAGTGACTGCTAGTTGGTCAACAGCATTACGAAAATCTCCTAAATGATCACCGGTAGGTCACGCCGCACTTAACGTGTTAAAGACTGAAAGTAAGAGCTCCAGTTTTTCCTTGTTCTAAGAGTTTGGTACAGTCCACTCTAATTTCGGTATTTGTGAAGGAGAGGACAATAATCGATTTTCCAATTTTTGCTGCCTAAGCTTATTTAATTAGATCAAAACAAACAACTTTTTATCTATGACCTTTTTGGAGGAAATGAGTATTTAACGAGTTATAGCGGTATGTTAATTTCCGTCTTTGATGACAAATGCGCTCGAATAAACAGCTACTTACCAATTTTAGAATTTTTGTTGCTTGAATCATGATAATAACATTGAAATAAACTGCTTTTCTTCTATACACTTTTTGCAGCAAATGAGTTTTTTACGAGTTAGAGCAGTAGGTTTAGTTGTTGCGCGATTGAGCTGTTAAGAGTGCGTTTGGGTACTTCGTAATTTATTATTCGCCGACCCCGCAAAGCTAGCAGAGCCTGAACCCACTTTTAGGCTCTTTTAGTTAATAACACAGTAGAAATTATCACCCGAAAATAAAGAGTTATAGCGGTATGGTAACTTTCGTCTTGGATGGCGGGAATGCGCTCGATCATTCGAGCGCGTCGGAAGGGAGAGTCCATTGTAGTTTTGCTATCCGACGCGCTCGATGAATTACTTCCCCCTTCAAACACTTGAGTTGCAGCTCTAATTTACCGCTATAACTTGTTGAATCCTCATTTGCCCCCGAAAGTGCATAGAAAAAAAATTTTTTTTTTATCTAATTAACTATGTTTAGGCAGCAAAAAGTGGAAATCGATTATTGTCCTCTCCTTCACATTTACCCTAATTTCTAGAAGACAAGTCAAACAGTATTGAACTAAGTGAAAAAAGGAACATTGCATAATAAATGAATTTTTAGCAAGCTCAGACTGCTCATTAGAGTGTGGTTCAGAGGAACAGTAGAGTTAGGTAGTTTCAGTACTGTCTTAATATTATTAGCTAACTTGGTTTTTAAAATACCAAGTTTCTAGTAGAAACTATATAAAAAATTTTGATTAATGTGTAGCGTTTGGTAATAATCGAGCTTTGAATTGTTGATGCCAAAACATAGGTAAGAAGATCAAAATAAACCCGTTTTTTTCTATGCACTTTCCGTCGCAAATGAGTATTTAACGAGTTATAGCAGTAAATTACTGACCCCAACTCTGGTCTTTGAAGCGGAAAGAAATTCATCGAGAGCGTTATAAGACAACACTGCAATGGACTTTTTCTTTTGACACGCTCGAATGATCAAGCGCGCTTTTCCTGCGCTTGCAACAATGCAACTGCGATAAGTACCATACCGCTATAACTCGTAAAATAATCATTTGCGACGAAAAACGCATAGAAGAAAACTTGTTTATTTTGACCTTATTTACTATGATTCGGCACCAAAAATTTGAAAATAGATTTTACCAAACGCTACACATTTACCAAAATATTCATTCCAGTCTTACAAATTTAAAATAATTTTATAGCTTCTATAAAATTTTAGTAGCATTATAATTAATTATTCATTTCAAATTGAATATTCAGAAATTTTAGAATGAAATGTTTTTTAATAAACAACTGATAAATTTTAACAACTATTTATATCATGCAAAACAAATTCAACAATTTTTTATCCTCAAAATATTTCTCAATTTGATACTATTAAAAAATGTTTAAGATGGATGAGCACCAAATTTCTCACTGGCAAAATAAATTAGAAATATTAAATAATAAATTAAGATTTGATATATATAACCTAAACATGATTATTTAAATGCACCAGTTGATTAGCTAACTTAATGATAATCAACTGTCAAAATTAGATGAAAATTATTATTGATTTTGAGCATGTCTTATGTTACTTTAATTAAGAAAAACCAGCTGAGCTCCGCTCAAAAATGGCTGACTTTATTGAAATACTCCACTCAATACCAATCTAATTAGCAATAAATTGGATGGTAGCATTTGTAACACCTTTTATCATGCCCCAAAATATTTAAGATTTACTACTAGTGTGATTCTAAATTTCTAAGATGATTCTGATGAAAGTTACAAGCCAGGCTACATTTATATGTTTCCTTTCTTCCTAGATAATCTTAAAAAGGCCACATGTAAGTAAATAAAAAGTTAGAAATTTAGCAGGACTACTTGATAAAATACCTTATATCTGTAACAGATTTCAATTAGCTTATAGGCTCCCTTTTCATTTGAGTCTGACATTTAGCTCCATCAATTGTTTATTTTATACCATGTGGAGCAGATTTCATAAATATTATAATAAATTTGAAAGTTAACCTCAGCATGAAGAAGTTACAATATGCCTTTTTGCCAATTTGAATTTAAAGTGAAAAAACTAGACACTAACAAAATAATAAATAAAAAACAATATTTATACAAATTTTAGCCTAAGATGAGGAAATGAATGCAATATTTATGAGGTCTTCTGTGAATGAGGTTATGGAGTTTTCTTAGAATTAACCTTGAGGTCATTGATTTAAATATACACACATCAAAGGTACTCTGCACAGTGTAGGTAAAGAAAGAACTGTATCAATGACTAACGCCCAATGAGTAAAGTACAAGGCAACCTAATTAAAATTTCAACATTTGAGTTTGGAAATTGATACAGCGGCAAAAAAAAACTTACCTACAGATTATTTCTACATCATCTATGAGGGTCAAAAGAGTTTCTTTAGTGCTTACTGAACTCATGTTTTTGATATTACTTAGAAACTCAAATACAGATTGTATTACAAAATAACAAGTAAATCCGAATGAACTAGCGAGCACCTGCGGACCGTTTGTTTACTCTGAATGATTTCCAAAAACTACCTGAAACAACGACTCGAGAACTTCCTGGCACAGTGTTCCTGCCCCGACTGACAAAAAAGAACACATTTATAGAATAACAAAAGTACATGTAATACCCTAGAAAATTTTCAATTTTATGCGAATATTTTATTAGATGCATCAAATATACATTATAAAAAACAATTTTTTTCCATGTACTACACTGGTGAATTCGGACAGTCCATGGAATAATGTAGAAAATTATGCAATTTCATTGAAAAGTTAGATGAGAGATTTTCTCAGCTTGACGCTTAATAGAAGTTTTTAAATTTGTTCATCGTAGTGCGATTTTTAGTTTCAAAAATATTTTCATTTTCTATATAGGCTTTTTTCGTTACATTATTCCGTAGTTTTAGGAAAATATTCATTAATAGAACTAACTTGAAAAAATATTTTAACAGCTTTTAAAGTTTTAATGTTGTGTATTTTTTAATTAATTCTTGGTTTGTTTAGATTAATCCGGATTTGGAGGCGTACCTCTGCCTCATGGGTTAGGCTGCTCAGTTCTAGTTAGGTTCTCTAGGACATGTCTGCGTTTTCAAACTTACTGTAAAAGTAGTATTGTTAAGTCCATTTTTAAAAATTACTGCAATAAAACTGCTAAGTTGCTTAATTTTTGTTTTTATGCTTACTCAACAATTCTTAACTCTTTCTGCATTAAAAGCCTCATCAGTTGTTTTAATATCTTGTTAACAACATGGAATTGTCTTCAGAAGTTAATGCGGGTTTGAAGACATTGGCCTTGTGTAACCATGGAGATTTCAATAGTATTGTAGACCTTGCTGTTAAGGATCTGCTACATATTGCAGAAGGTTTTCAGTGCCTCAACACAAGTAAGAATTTTTATAAATGGCATGAAAAGTTGACCATATTGTAATTCATAAAGGATTTATTCCTGAATAAAAATGCTGAACATTCTGTGTATTTTATATTATTTTCAGCTAATTTTAATGTACAATTTTCACAGTGCATTAAAAGAGTAGACATTCTTATATATCTTAAATTTTTCTAGGGTGTTGCAACCACAGCTCAAGCTACAGTTCTTTGCTGGCTGTCTTCACGGAGCTGTCCAAGCGACAACTTTCGGCTCAATACCTTGTGGGTTTGCTGCTAGATTTGGACTGGCCACAAGGTGATGAACTTTATGTTTTTATTTGATATTAATATTACATTCTAAATAAATGTCATCAGTCATTTCAGTAGTTGCACATTATTTTTATTCTGTTAAATGAGTAAATGCTCTCAGTAATGAATCTAGTATGTATTTTTATCCAGCATTTTATATATAAAAAATAACTAATGAAATTTAAATCATCAAAAAAATAATCTCTGAGCCTTATATGATAAAGTTTATGCATTAATGATCTCATTTAAAGTGTGGTATCAAAAATCAAAATCTAAACAGTTAATTTTTATTTCAAATCATTGAATGTAAATTTCTAATTTTGTATTTGATTGCTAATAATGATACCCAAATTTTGAGTTGTGTGTGTATATATATATGTATATATTAGTAGTGAACATCATGAAAACCATGAAACAACCTTTTTTTTTCAATGACTGCACAAACTCCATTCAAGTCTAAGCATCGGCCAGCAGCCACTGATTTAGTTCAAAGCTTTGAGCTTCAGGTATTTCTGCTCTCATTATTGTACAATTTTAGTTGCATTATGGTACTTGGTACTATTTATATAGATGACTGCCCTAATTAATGTTAGATTAAAGCATTATGCAAGCTAACTTAGTCAATTGTTTATAAAAACGAATGAAATTAGATCAAATGATGCTTTTGGGTAAAAATTAATCATGTTGTCTGTTTAAAAGTCTTTGAAAATTTATCTGTGCTAAATTACCTTGAAAATTTGTAAACAATTTTATTTTTTAAACTGTTAATTGACAAGAATTTTTGGTTCTGGCTATTCACATAAGTGTTGGTCTAAAGATTTCTCGTTATTATAGGCTTGCGCAATGTTGCAGCTGAAAACTTGGTTATTTTTGTAGTGATTTAGAACGTGCATTTTATAATGACAGGTACCTACTTCTCATAATCATCTCTTCAGGATTTTATTCAAAATAGAAAATTGGGAAATTTTGTGTTCTCATTGAATGAAGGTCAAGTAAAAGTAAGTACACATTAGTATCTATTCATGACTAAAAAACCATACCTATTACTGTTGGTGCTTTATTTTCTTGTTCTAATAATTGTGACCTAAAATATTTTATTACTAGTTTATTACCAGTTCAATTTACATTTTTAAATATGACTAATCATGATGTACTCTACAGATCGCATTGACGTAGTCAGTGCTGCCTACAGCCAGGTCACTCAAAGTGTGAGAGGTTGCCTCACTTCAGTTGCTTCTCTGCTGCCTCACGTGGTGAACGTTGACTGGAAGCTCCTACATACAGTCTCGGTCAGTCAAGTATTTGTGTTCAAATTAATGTTTAGCTCTTTTGGGAATCCATCAATTTAACTTGCAACATTTTAGGGAATAACCAATTGCAAAGCTCTAGTTATATTATTTTTTTTATTTATTTTTTTAACTTTAGGCTTAGAACATGATACTTCTAAAGTTAACAGTAATTATGGGACATCTTGTAGAAATGCACTACAAATCTTGTGGAAAGGATATCATAGTTAAGATACTAGAATAAAAATTGTAAGACAAAGATTTCTTTGGAAATAATAGAACAGTTGTTACTGCGATTGTTTGTTCACTGGCACAGGGCCATATTTTAACCCTCAAAACTAATTCTTCAAAAATTAACTTGCATCAAGAGAGCCTGCAAGACTTGAAATATTTCTCCCCTTTATGTACTTTCATTGTGTCCAAGTGGTTAAGAGCGCGCGCCCTTCACGGGAGGGGTAGGCAGTTCTAATCCCGGCAGTGCTGCCCGGTGATTCTCCTCGTTGGGAAAAGGAAGAACTCATCTAAAATTCTCCGTTCAACCCAGGTATTTTAAATGAGTACTGGCTTGACCGGAGGTCAACGTCTTGGCATCCTGGTGTTAGTTATGAGGCATTTGAAAAACTAATGTACAAGGTGATATGTATCATGCTTGATTGGAATACTACATCCTTTATCCTTTACAGGGGAATCCTTGCACCCCTCCCAAGGAGAGCACATACCTTGTCCGCTTCACTGTGCGGACAGCTCCTGGCGGCAAACTCACTAGCGATACTAGTATTAGCAGCAGTACTAGCACTAGCGCTGCTGCTAGTGCTAGTGACGAGACCGGCTTACAGCACGTCACTCTGCGGTGTTCCCTGCCGCAGCTCACAGCAGTCACAGACTCCCTCAGAAGAGCTCTGGCCACAGTCAACAAGCTGGCTGGCACGCAGTGACACTCTCCTCGGATAATGTGTGGAAATTGATGGACGTTTGTGTTTTGTTGCTGATTGGGCGTGAAAATTGATGGTTGTTCATGAGTTTTGTAAGAGTTTGCGTGTGAAAATCGATGATTGTTTAAGTGTTCCATTGGTGTCTGTGCGTGACTGCTGTCTGACAGCACGGGACTTGGGGACAACCGCGAATGTGGTTCAGCCACTTGGCGAGTTTCTGTTGCCATTCGCTAATTTATTTCAATTGTTGGGAGTTGTGTTGTAGATCAGGGCTTCTATTTACAAAAATTCAGTTGCAATGTTTTTCTGATTTGGGGATTTGATGCTACACTGCAATCTAAAAGTTGGGGCATAAACCACTTTATATATCATTTTAAAATCTTAATGTTATCAGTCGGAGGTTGATATTGTGTTTTTTCAAGACTTTAACATGGAAAGTAGTTTCTCCGTTATATCTAAGAATAAATATTTATAGTTCTTGTTCCATGTGACGTAATGTTTATTTGATGGAAATTTATTAGTGAAAATGAACGCCTGAATATTAATTAGTTTACTTAGATTTCGTCACATGCCTAAGACTTATTTATTAAATACATTCCTGATTTGTTGATGTAGCCATGACTGCTGATATTTATCTATTTAAGTATATAAATAATATTTAAAAGCTAAGTAATTTGTTCATTAATCACACGACAACAAAGTGCTGCAAGTTCACAGGAAATTTGAAAAGAATTTTTTTACAAATGTATCTCTCCAATTTTATTAACAAAAATATTTTAATTTCTTGTCAAAACATAAGTTTTCTGAGTCGCAAGATAACTGGTCTCAATTCCAGCAACTTGAAGGTGATAAAAAGTTGGCAAAGTTGGTAAAGTCGGATCTATCCACGAGTAGACCAACACGTTTACTTCTTTACTTTTACCTTGGCATTGGAAAAAAAAAGCAAAGTATACCATGTCAAGTGTAATATAATACGTATAAAAATAAAAACACATTGGAAACACTCATCTAAACACTAGCATATGAAGATGCCCTGCCGTAAAAATATCATCCGTAGCTATGCCTACGCGAGAAATTTTGAGCCTTGAAGATTTGAGCGGATCTTGGTAGCTTGAGCACAGCAGGAGAGCTCTCTTCTCCTTCTTCTCACATCACTTCTCCCAGCACTACGATTTCATTTCCCCACACTCCATTTCCATCTCCTAGCATTCCATTTCCATCTAACACTTCATTTTCATCTCTCAGCTCAACACCTCCCATTTCCATCTCCCAGATGCTAGCAAAAATGTGAACATTGCCCTTATGCTAAAAAATGCAGCGCCCAAGGGTAACATAGTGCTGCATTTCCTTTATACTTCTGAAGACAAAAAAAAATTAAAATAGAGATTAAAAAATTGTTAAAAATGCCGATAAGAAGAGATGTTGAGGCAAATGGGAATGAGACTTGAAGATGTAAAAAGGAGCTAAACAATTCTGAAAACACACAAATAAAAAAAGAACAAAGGTTGAAAATAAAACCAGGCTTCCAAACAAAGCCCTACAATTCTGAATCCACACAAATAAAAAGTGAACAAAGGTTGAAAATAAAACCAGGCTTCCAAACACAGCCCTACAATTCTGAAAACACACAAATAAAAAAAGAACAAAGGTTGAAAATAAAACCAGGCTTCCAAACAAAGCCCTACAATTCTGAATCCACACAAATAAAAGTGAACAAAGGTTGAAAATAAAACCAGGCTTCCAAACACAGCCCTACAATTCTGAAAACACAAAAATAAAAAGTGAACGAAGGTTGAAAATAAAACCAGGCTTTCCAAACAAAGCCCTACAATTCTGAATCCACACAAATAAAACCAGGCGCATCCTGAGAAAAATAAAACCAAGCTTCCAAACAGTGGCTCTGAAAAAAAAACAGAGAGACACCCTGAATATAAGTTATAAAACTAGAACGCTCAGTTACTCGCACATTTGGAAGTAAGGGCTAGAGGAGTACTCAGCAACACACCCACAACTTCACACCTAAGTTATCCAAGTGCAAGTTTGAATAAAAATAACATCCATGAAACCTCACACAAAACTGGCATGCGCTAGCTAGCACCTGGGGGACTAGCACAAATATTGATGATCATGGCACAAACTACCAGTAATATCACAATTGACACAAATAACGACATTTACTGGCAGTCACGAAAAAAGTTAGAAGAGCTAATAAATATCGAAGTATGATTGAATGAAGGATAATTACAATTATAACACAAATGACCAGGAGTCACCAACAATCGTGGCACAAGTTGAGGCACAACAATCACGGCACAAATTGAGTCACCAACAATCACGGCACAAATTGAGTCACCAACAATCACGGCACAAATTGAGTCACCAACAATCACGGCACAAATTGAGTCACCAACAATCATGGCACAAATTGAGTCACCAACAATCATGGCACAAATTGAGTCACCAACAATCATGGCACAAATTTACAACTAACCAACAAACACAAAACAAATTAAGACTTGAAGCACAAATTGCTACAGACAATCTACACGCGTGCTCACACTCTCTACGCTGCAAAATGTTTGCAGTGTTTGCACCATCGTTTCTTTGCCAAACGCAAGACAGACCTTGTTTGCCATATCAATTCAAGTAACAACAAAAGCAATAGTAACACTAGCATTGCTGGCTTCAGTATTACCAATGAGCGAAGAAAAGGAATCATTTAGGATGGACTGTGGAAAAAGGGGAATCTGTGCACAATGTATCTTATACCCTGCCGTATCATCACAGTCGTCTGCAAATATGCCAACTGGAGAGACAATCCCTAAAGAACTATAAGAGAGTAAAAAAGGTACAGAAACTAGGGATCTGTTTGACTAAGAAGTTTTAGGAACGAGTTAAACAGAAGTGATAAAAATAAGTCATTTAGAAGTTGAACAGAAATGTCTTGTGCAGAGTTGGTATAGGTCAAATTATCATTTGAAGATATGTTGTCATGGTAGGCTATGTTGTCACATGAGCGCGTCATGTTGCCACGTAAAATTACACCGCCATGTGGGGAAGTTATGTCGTGATGACATAACTACATCACCAATAATTTAGTAATAAAACGCAGCAATAATGCAGTAATAAAAATGCAATGATAATTCACTAAAAAGATACATCAATAACGCACTTGAAAAGATACATCAACACAGCACTTATAAGAATGAATCAATAATGCAGTAATAAAAATAAGCATTCATAAAAGAGTACAAGTGATACAATAAAAACATCATAGGCTCACATGACCACCCCATCCTGCACACTGTAACTCAAAAAAAAGAAATCTGTCTATTTCATTTTCTATTTTCATTTATTCATTTAACCAAAACACTGAAATGAAGGCACGGTTTAAAAAACAGACTAACGCCATATGGTGGTTGCTGCTGTAGAGAGCCTTGCAACGAGTAGCTTGTTGCAACTCGTAGTCAGTTGTTACTGTAACTAGCAGTAGTGTGGAGTATGACGGGCAACAAGTCGCTGTTGTAACTGGCAACAAGTTTCAGCTGTCACGAGCCTTGCCACAAGTTGCTTGGTGTAACTGGTGGTCAGTTGTTACAGTAACTTGCTGCAGCGTGAGGTGTAACTAGCTGCAAGTTACTACTGCTGCAGCGTGGGTTGTAGCTGCGGCGCTACAATTTGGAGGCCGTGAGAGACATGTCCGCCCTGTGAAGGATAGAATATTCTTTACTGCTAAGGAAATACACGACTGAAGGATACAAAACGCATTAAATTTAGCATGTAGATGTTAAATGAATTAAAAATATAGCATATACAGATAAAATACACACAATATAGCATGTACAGAAATAAAATACACACAATATAGCATGTAAAGATATAAATTACATAAAATTTAGCATGAGCAGGTATTGAATAGATAAAATATAACATGTACAGATATAAATTACATAAAATATAGCATGTATAGATATTAAATACCTAAATTATAGCATACACAGTTAGTTATAAAATATAACAAATGCAGTTATTAAACAAATTTAAACTATAACGAATTAAGGGCATGCTCGCTTAGAAAACATGCAAGTTATAACTAACGATGAGAGTAGGTCAAAAATTAAACGTGCTTTGCAATAAGCGTTGTGAAAAAATCATGAAAACAATAGAGAAATTTTCAAATGTGATCTATTTTCATTGGAAAAAGTATTGAAGTCTTGAAAAATTAAAACGAATAATAGTTTAATGACTACCGGAAGGTTGGTAGAAGAGAACCAATTAATCAGCTCACGTGAGAGAAATCTTCAAAGTTAGCATAATGAAAGTGAGAAAATTTAAAGATAGTGTAATAAAAATTATATGTTAGTGTAAGCCTCCCTAACCACTAAAATGAGAGCATTTCAAAGAGAGGAAGGAGGAAGGCACCATTTAGTATGGAGATAGGGGAACGCGGAATCTATGTAGAAGGAGCATAGAAACAAGTTGAGAAAGAAGTTCATGAAACAAGATAAAAGTTGAAGAAGAAAGTAGTAGGTGCTGAAAAACAAGACAGTAGTGAACCAAAAAGGTGGTCCTTAACATGGCTAAAAATATTTATTTCACCAAAAAGAACGTCTACCTCCTAACTCTCGGCTCGGGCCCGCACATTTTCCCCTGAATGCGCCAATTCCCATACATACAATAGTTGTATCCCCCTGAGGGGTTCCTACACCCAAAAGACCTTGCCGTACACCTAGGTGCGTAACACCTACACACGACTTGAATACTCACAGCCTACGGCCGGCGAGGAAGTGCCGTGCCTGACTGAAGCCGTTTTCGAGGGCCCCGTGCACGGTGGAGAAGTGGCGCTCGCTGTTGGCCTCTCCTGCCAGCGCCAGCACCGCCACCTGCGCATAGTGTCGACACGTGAGTAGGGCGCCATTCACTGATTTATGAATGGTCGCATAGTGTGGACACGTGAGTACATCGTCAGTCCCAGATTTACGATATCAGTTCATATATAGGCTGAACAGTAAAGAATAATAGTAGCAATAATCCTATTAATGGTATTTGTAGTTTTAACAATAGCAGCACTATAATAGCAGTTGAAATAATACCAACAGAAGCAAAAAGAAGAGGCACACAACAACAACAACATAAGCAAAAACAAGAGGCACACAACAACAACAACATAAGCAAAAACAAGAGGCACACAACAACAACATAAGCAAAAACAAGAGGCACACAACAACAACAGAAGCAATAAGAAGAGGCACACAACAGCAACAGCAGGAGAAGCAATAAGGACCTGGTGGCGGTGGTCAGGCAGCGCAGCAGAGACGGGGGCGTTGAGGTGCGCTGCGCTGCAGCCCTCAGCCTCGAACTGCACGGACGGGTGCGCGTACGAGCCTCTGAACAGCGGGTTGCTGCCCCACTGCGACCTGGGGGGGTCAGAATATTAGGAGGGCTCTTGCGCCCTGGGGAAAGAGGGGAGGGGAAAGAGGGG
>JACJUY010008194.1:20039-48519 GCA_014220935.1 Platorchestia sp. MABIK | reverse complement strand
TTTTGTTTGATTCACAATTAAAATATCTACAGTTCTTAGCTTAGGTGCATTGTTTGTGCTTTTAAAAAAATTCACAAATTTTTGAATATAAAAAATGTAATTCTAATTCTATGGACAATTAACAATATTCAACTCAACTTATCAAAGCCACCTAAGCTAGCATTTATAGTACTCACTTTGATCTTTACGATGCAAAAAAGAACTCCTCTGTAAGTGAAAAACTGTACGAGTTATTAAGCCGCAAAGTCTAAAAGACTTGTTCTGAGAAAATGGCGTTCAAAGATTCCGAGCACTAGATTCCGAGTGACACCCAGTTTCACACTATTGTTTTTCTTCAAAACCTGCAAACTAATACACCACTAATAAGTCGAAAACATTCTAGATAAGTCATTCATAGTTGTGATAAGGCACTATCACTAATAAGCCACTAATACTTGCTGCAAAAACAGGGGAACCCAAACGGTTTTTCCCTGTAAAATATTCAAGAATTAAAAAGAAATACTTCTGGAGTGAAATAAGCTCTGAGGTATTCACAGCATGTTTATAACATTCGAATAAACATTTATAGCCCATCAAATTTTGGGAATTTACCCATACCCTCATCGTCGGTGAAAAATTGCAGCTAGAATTGCCCCTTAAAGTTGAAAAAGCGTCTCCGGCAAAATGGGACTGCTGCATTTGATATTCTTGGCATTTCACAGGGCGCAGGAGCACAAAACCACTCACTAAGAAGGTCAAGTGACCACTAAACATCGCTAATGAAGGGGTAGTTGTGTAAAAACAAAGATAAAAAAATTTAGAGCAACCAATCGCAGCTAAGCAGAGCCTCAGCTGGTCTCTGTGAGCGCGTTTGCGGGGGAGGGGGGCAATTTGGGGGTGATTATGGGGGTTTGGGTTGCCAAAACGGGACAAATGACGTTTCTACGTGATAGAGGATGGGTTTAGGAGCATTCTCATGCAATAATCTCATTTTCGGTTTTTGGCCTCAAAAAACCGTTAGCTTCCCTTAATCTACAACTTTGGCATTCAACATTAACAGATATCCAGAGAAAACCATCTATATCACAACTCCTGGCTGTATTGAAATTCCAACGTCGATTTTACTGATGTACTCTTCTCCTCTGTGGTGAACTGTATTTTGTTGTTGAATTCTCTCGTGCTTCTTGAGACACTTGTTCTTTTGCAATACGATGCTGAGCTGCATCTTATTGTTGAATTCTCTCACGTCATTCTTGAGACAATTATTCTCTTGCAATACGATGCTGAGCTGCATCTTGTTAAATTCTTGCTTGTGCTTCTTGAGACAATTCACGACGGAGTTCACAACGTCTTTCAGTATTTCTACGGCGTTGCTCTTCTCTCTGATCTTCAGACGGTCGTGCTCGCCGCAATTGTTGAGCTAATCTCTTTGCGTTTATTCTTTTGTGTTCATCCATTGCTAAAGTAGGGATAAGTAAATTTTCTGATGAGGAAATTTTAGTCGTACTACTTTCTTTTATACACAAATATTGAGTTGTGAAAAATATGAAGTTGATGTAGCTTGTATCACAGATACGGTCATCTCGCACTTTCGGCTGGCTTCGGACAGACAGAAAGACAGACGGACGCGGCTTTTATTTTAGTATAGATTACTTGCACAGTAAACCTTATCGCACTGATCTTCTTTTTATCTGCTGAACTATGCTATGAGTGTAATGTCGTAGCCTTCTTTTCTTTTCAATGCAATTATACTGTTATTCCTACTTCATCAGTCGTTTCAAGGTTGACCTTCAAATTTACGGTCTATTTCAGCAGGATATATTAAACACAAATCTTAGTACGGCCATACATTTACTGTTTTTACAAAGGGTGAACACACTTATGACAAGAGGTTGATGAAACTAGCAAATATCGAGGATGATAAAATAATAGACAATCCCAAAGAACTTAACTTAGAGTACGCAGCAATGGTGGCGAATTAAAGGTCTAGTAATTGCGTTAAATCGGATATGTCGATATGAAGTTACACAGAGATTACGTAGACTCTCTCAGAGTGCCGGCTGAGTTTTAAATTAACAAGGTAAAAGGTGGCACTAACAAACCTTTACAAAAGAAAATCTCGTACTAAAATGCTTCTACCTACCTGTCAACGTATGCTTAAATATCAGCAGCGACTGCTGCAGCTTCTGTCGATTCGTTGAGGTGGTTGGCAGTTCTCAACTGTCGGAGAGTGTCGTACACTTTTTCTGTCGCCTTCATTATGCTGAGATTGCTTTCTTCGTAGATTCATTACTAACCGATTGGGAGTAAGGTCTACGTTCTGCCGTTCACTCTTTTGGTGGTGGAATTTTACAGTTTGTACCTAGGTACATAACATAATGTTGTGTAATTAAAAACTATCACCCCTCATGGGGATACAACTCTTGTTTCTATGGGAATAAGCACTCTCAGGGGAATATGTGAAGTGCTGTGCTAAAGTAGGTAGGCCTTTTTTTTTAATAAAATACATTCTTTTTTATTACCATTTTTTTGTAGTCTGCCTCTGTCTCGTTTTTCAGTATTCATTACTTTCTGTGTCAAGTTTAATCTTGTCTCATGAACTGCTTTCTTGACTTACTGTTTCTATGCACCTTGTGCATAGATTCCCCATTTCCTCAACACCAGTCTAAATGGTGCCTTCTTCCTTCCTATCTTTGGAACACCTGAGTTGCAGATAAGTCGCCTTAAACTTGCATCTAATCTAATTTGAAACTTTCAAAAAATTCTGGTATTGCTCTGTTAAAGATGAGGACTTCAGTAGTATAAGGAATTGTGTTGAGTTTTGGTCTTTGTCTTCAGTGTGAAACTTCCTCCCACAAGGTTGAGAAATGCTATCAAAATTGAGAAAACATGTCACTCACTGGATTTTGTTCTATTCTAATTGTCTCATGAATGATTTTAAAATTGGTTTATGCCAATTTTTAATTCAAACTCACATGAAGTCCTTCAGAAATATAGAGAAGTGTAAAGTACATTTTTTAATGCTAATTTCTATAGCATTTGCTAGTTCATTATGAATTGTAAGTACTGTTTATTCTGAAGACTTTGCTTCTCACTTCATATTGTCATTTAAATTTTCTAGTGTAAGCTACACAATGATTAAGCTCATTTAATCTCCAAAGCATATGGAGCATCAACTTTTTAGTTGAAAGAATTGCATTTGGCTGCCCTCAATAAGTATTGCTAGATTTCTTTTCCAAACCTTCTAGATTGTACCAGTTTTCATGTATTAAAATACTAAAAAATACATTCATGTATTAAAAAATTGTTAACATTGTGAAAATCATAAAATTATCTTTGTATTTTAACACATAAAAAGATGTTACTAGATTTGTTGTCTTGCAATTTTTCTCAATGAGCTTGTGTCACTCACAGGTGACAGGCTGAGCTCTGGGCGCCATCTAAAAGAAATTTACATCAAAAGTGAAGTCCCTGACGCTGAGCTGGAGGCCGTTACTGTAAAGGACGAGCCCGTTGACTGGCACCAGGAACCCCAGGTGCTGCAATTGGTTGCTAACTCTTCTATTGAGGGCTTCTAATCGGTTGCGTACTTTTTCTCGAGTGCATCTAATTGGTTGTTTACTCTCTTGAATGCTTCCGATTGGTTACTGTCCTTCCTCTTGAATGCTTCCAATTGATTACTCCCTTTATTCTTGAATGCTTTCGTTTGATTTCAGTGGAGTATTTATCATTGCACAAAAAATATGAATTTAATTCATTTGTAATCTGTTTTTACATGCTCTCAGCTACTATATTGGGACATTTATTTCATTTTTGTTGCTCTCACCTCTTTCAGTTTTGAGCATTTCAGACATAATTGACAAAACTTCTTATTCAGTGGATTTAATTTTAGTCTAATTGCTTTATGAATGATTTGAAGCATCTCACTTTAGATGAGCTTAATTTATTGCTAAGCAGTTTCATTAGCAGCTGAGCGATGTTTTCTTCTGGCTCCTGAAAAATAGTTGCACTACACACCATTATTCTTGAGTTTCAATTCTATTGAATTGAGATTTATTGTGTATTTGATTCCCTAACTGGTATTTAGTGCAATATATCTAATTTTCAAAAATTGTTGTGTCTGTCGTAGAGTGATAGTATCTTTGCGTGCTGGTATTGAGTCTTGTTTTATAATTCTCGATGTGATCCATTTTATTCCTGTTCCCCAACCACATCTAGTGTTGATTAAGCTATGGTCCCTTCATTAATAGTATTGAAGCTATTTTCAGCATGCTTCTTGTATCACCAGTGTCGTGGAACTCTTTCTTAATTGCGTTGTGCCTCAGTGAGTTGACTTCTAGGACGCATTTTAACTGGTTTACGCCAGTGATCGTTTCAAGATGCTTTGAAGTTTTCTTTTGCCTTCTCAACTTCTTCAAATATTTGCTGCTAAATTTTTGATAAATAGATATCAGTGTGGAACTCTTGCCACACGTGAAACCGTATTAATTACTTAAGGAGCCAGATTTTTCAATTTTATACGTCTTTCTTGCTTTGTGTGTGAGACCAACTAATGAATAATTTTTAGTTGTTTTGCTAGTGTAAGAAATCACTTCAGCCACTCTGTTATTCAGAGACAATATGTCTAATACAATTTAGGTTGCTTATAAATTGAAGAAGAAAAATCAATTTAGTTTTGTGTTATGAAGAGAAAAACGTTAACAGTAGGAGATGTTGCATGAATCTTAGTTAAAATTTTGCTCTGTATAGAAGTGTTAACCGATTGTGAAGAGAGAATGCGCTTTTCAAATTTATCTTGTGCCATCGTTATTCTTTTGCTTCCTGTAATATTTTTCAGATATTTTTCTTGTTTTTTGTTTTGAACAGCAGTTGAGTGCAATTGCTTAAAATTAAAATAAGAACGGATGCACAAGTGCAAAACTTTGTTTTTAAAATACACAGTTATCAAGTACATAGGTACTTTTAATTGCAATTATTCCTATAATGCAGTTTTTTCCTTAAAATCCTGACCAGTAATAATCGGAAAATGTTCTTCCTCACAGGCCATTTCAAATTCAGGCTCTCATGCAGTTACTTTCAAGAGAGAAGTAGACGATGACTGCACTGAGACACGTTCAGGGCACGCGGAAGCTGAGGACGAGTTGAGGGAAGGTAGTTCTGGTGCGTGCAACACAAGTGCTGTTCATCAGGGACCAGCTGGAGCATCTCAAGTGAGTGCTGACTCGCTACCATCACATGTGTCGGGTAGCGGCAGTGGTGTTGAGGCCGCCCCTCCTGACAGATTCACGTCACGGCCCTTACTGTGTGAACATTGTGATTACTCCACTGGTAGGAGGGGCCTTATGGAGCTGCACCTCCGTGTCAGGCACAAATTGGGATGTTACTACGATTGTGGGTTCTGTGATAACTCCACTATGTACAGAAGTAATTTGAAGCGGTACGTGGTGGAGCAGCATGATAATGAGAGCCAGCACGAAGGTCTATCTGGGAGTTACCAATATACAGGTGTGAAAATGACGGGGGAACAGCGATGTAATAAACATGTCCAGGAAGAGCTCAAGTGTGATTTCTGTGACTCTCGTTTTGTCATCGAGTCCAGTTCTGATACACCTAAAAATGGTGCATTAGGTAATAGTGTGGTGTACAAGTGTGAGGTGTGCGAATATTCTTCAGCAAATGAAGGAAACTTGAAGCAACGTTTGTCTGGTAAACGCAAAATAGGACCTCAAATTAGCAGATATGTTCAAAGTCGGCTTTACAGGCGTAATTTTAATGACTCTGTTCGTAGAAACAAACATGAAACATACCAAGCTAGCAAAGATAGGAAAGGAGAACTGTTCAAGTCTGAGTTCTGTGGCTATTCCCCTGCACGTAAGGGTTATCTTGAACAACAGCAGGGCAGAAAACATGGTAAAGGTCACCTGTTCAAGTGTGAATCATGTGACTATTTCTCGGCTCGAAAGTGTCATCTTAAACGTCACTTAGCCAGCAGACATGGTGTAGGTCAACTGTTCAAGTGTGAGTTATGTGACTATTCCTCTGCTCATAAAAATTGTGTCAAATTACACCGAGCGTTCAAACATGGTAAAGGTCAGCTGTTCAAGTGCGAATTATGTAAATATTCCTCTGCTCATAAGGGTAATCTAAAAATTCACCTAGCCAGCAAACATGGTGAAGGTCAGCTGTTCAAGTGCGAATTATGTGAATATTCCTCTGCTCATAAGGGTAATCTAAAAATTTACCTAGCCAGCAAACATGGTAAAGGTCAGCTGTTCAAGTGCGAATTATGTGAATATTCTTCTGCTCGAAAGGGCAACGTTCAAAAACACCTAGCTAGCAAACATTATTGCACTTATGCACTTCCTTTCTAGATCTGAAATGCAAATTTATGGGCTATTCAAATGTCTAATCACTATATCACACTTCACATCTTTTGAATATCGTAGCTCTTCCGTTTGGTCGAAGATCTTACGGGCTTCTCCCTCTGCAGAATGTAACTTTTGTGTCCATGGGAAATGGTGGTTACGAGGGGAATATGTGAGGTCCTGAACTAAGAGTTAATTAAGGAGATCATGTTTTGTGGAAGAGAAATGTTTTTAGTTTTGTTAATGACCATCTTTTTATGGTTTTACTGCAGTCCTGTTTTTCATTATTCGTCACGCCTTCAACTTTACCTTATTTCATAAATTTCTATTGAACTTGCTGTTTCTATGAACCATGTGGATAAACCCTGCGTTTCCTTAAGTGATTACTGAATGATTTCTTCCTCCTTCCTCTCTTAAAACCACTTTTATAATTAAACAGGCCTAACTATCTTATCTAATGTAACCTAACGCCTCGGTGGCGTTGTTGTCGGTAAAATTTTATTTCCTCCCTAACACTGCATTCTTCATTTTGCGTACTATTCTGCGCAATTTTCAGTAAGTTAAAAGGTGTATTTTTCGACTGAAATCAAAACTTTCTTTCAGTTGCTGAGTGGCTTTTTAGGATGACGCATGAAAATCAGCTGTTGACATGCTATTTCGTAGTGTTTCTTGTCGCATCCTTGTGACATTTGTCAGACTTACACTGCAAATTCTTTTTCTTCGTTTATATTCCAGGATTAACGGTCACAATCATGAATTGTTTAGTGTTCTTTTTTATGTTTGTTAGAAAATGTACATTTTTAGTAACCTAAACCAATGTTTTATATCAGTGGTTTCCAAACTGGGGTCCCCGGACCCTTGGTGGTCCCTGAGAAGGTCTTAGCGGGTCCGCGATACGGTGAAAAAAATTACCTTCAGGCAAAAATATGTAAAAAAATATACAACACTGATTCTCTGTCATAATAATAGGTGGTATCGATATTTTGTAGTGTAAGCAGCCAGCACTCCTCTATTAAATTTTTTTATCCGTCACAATAATTCATTTAGGTTTGTTGGCTCAACCTTTGCTCCCGGCTTTATTGGAACACTGTGTTTACTTTTGTGGTGTGTGTTATGTTCTCCAGAATGTGTGTGGTGGGTTTGAATGCGAATGCGTGTGGTTGGTTTTTCCAGAATGTGTGTAGTTCAATGAGAGAAACTCATTGAGCTATCAAATGATGGGGGTATGAAAATAAAGTTCTCTGCCCTTCCATTGACAGAGTTCTGGATCTATTCAAGAGCTGAATATCATGCTCTGGCTGAGAAAACTCTGATATACATTTCGCCATTCGCACCTACTACTTTTGTGACCTACTATTGTGAAAAAGGATTTTCCACATAGACAACAGTGAAAACCAGGCCCAGAGCACGCTACAGTTGAACAACGACATGCGGTTAGCACTCGCTAATATCAAGCCCCGAATTATGTGACCTAATCGACGTTTAGGTCACATAAAGACTCGATAGCAATGAGCTGAAATTATATAATTACATTCCATATCAATTACAACAGTGTTCGCTGATTTTCTAGATGTTTTCAATTATCTTTTAAATTAAAAAATTCCAAGAACTCAATGAATGAAAAATTAACATTGGAACCTGCGTTAATGCTCATTGCACGCTATAGTGACATGAAAGATCTTTTGTCCATTATATTACAGTTCAGATATAAATTTATTTATGCCTTATAACTAACAATACTTATTTTCAACATTCAAAAGCATAGAACACGATCTTAATATAATCGTTGGCTTTATATAATCCCTTTTGGGTGGTGGTAGCTACCGTTTCAGTGAAGATTGACCAGAAAAGAAAGACAGGTGATCACAACGTCGATACTTGAGTGAGACAAAAAAGAAGGTCTTGCTGAATGAGTTCGTGATCTATGAGGACGCGCATTGTCGTGCTGAAGGATGACGCCCAATCGATTGGTATAAACTAGGCGTTTTTTTTCAAAGCGGTATTCAGTCTGTGCAACTTTTGACTGACCAGTTCTGCACCGATTGTTTGGTGGAATAATTCCTC
The DNA here is from genome assembly GCA_014220935.1 of Platorchestia sp. MABIK. Taxonomy (NCBI): domain Eukaryota; kingdom Metazoa; phylum Arthropoda; class Malacostraca; order Amphipoda; family Talitridae; genus Platorchestia; species Platorchestia sp. MABIK. Next base: position 40,111 of record JACJUY010008194.1, on the reverse strand, counting down.
TAAAAACTCACCAAACACGACAAAATTTTCATCGGATGGAGTCCTGGTTTTGATTGTGATTTTGAATGTCGATCCAGCCATTGATGTTGACGTTGAACATTGTTGCACGTAATCCACTTTTCATATCCGATGACAGTGGATCCGATCTAGAAAATCTAGATCCGATCCGATCTAGAAAAGGTGCTTGCAGTTGGCAGGAATGCAAAGATGCACAGACATTCACGCGCTGCAGACGATTAGCAGCGGAGAGGTCATAAGGAACCACTTCCCAAGTTTGAGTTTCTTCCCCAGCTTCTTTCAGTTACGTTGAATTGTCATTGCACGCACATGAAGTTTAAAGCTCAATTGCTTTTTGAGACTGTAGGATTAGCTTCGAACTTGAAAACGGACCGGACTTATGATACGAACTGATATAAATACGTAACGGGATAAGCGAAGCATTTGGTGGCTCAATTAACCCTCCGTGTATTATTTTAGTTGTTTCTTTCTTCATGTATTTTAGTCTGACACCCTGAAGTCGTCTAATTTGGAATTAAAACCTTTATTCCCAATTGTTTCCTCTACGTACTACGTGTATCATGGCTACTATGGCGACATTTTGTGGCATCAGTTCATGGTTTGGTTTCCAAATCGCTGTCATTTGTTTCTGGTTTCAAAATAAATTATCCGATAAGCGTAGTAGCATCATCTAATTCATTTGAGCGACAGAGAAATAAAACCAAGGTGTATTTCAGTGTTTATTAATATCTGATACTTGTATTTATTAATTAAAGATTAACACTCAATGTAGCTCATCAGTTTGCCCAATGAAAATAAATAGAACCGCTCATGACAAATCCCTATGCATTATTCCATCGGTAGGTAAGCAGCAAGACTCATATAGACCGTAGACACATGCCGTATTTACTAATACCAGGAAAGTCTATGGAATGGTACCATAGAGTAAGTTATCTATAATGGTAAAACAGAAAGCAAACAAAAACAGGAACCGTAAGCAGCACAAATATCTACATTGAAAAAAACACAACATTGAAATGGAGACAGGATTGCTGCACAATAAGGCATTAGTCAAGAAAGAAAGCTATCTCCACTAATCAGCTCAGTACCACACACCAAGTACTGTCCTGTAAGTCAATTAGCTTGAATAAGCTATCTAAACTTTATATTATCCAGACAGAAGGAACAGTTCACTGCAGGGCACGAGAGATAGCTTACGAAGCTGTAGAAAATATGATACAATTTAGAGGATTCTGCAGTACGGATTGACGTTTCCTCTCGTCAACAAGAACGGCCACTTGCGTTCAAGAACAATTGTATTGATGCATCAGAACCAGCACACTATCCAAACACGGAGTGCATGTTTGGAAGACTAGGAGCAAATTGTTCCCAAGTTCCCCACACAACTCGGGTAGATTTAACCTTTCATGTTTACTCTTGTCGCAAATCCAGCCATCGCTCCTTGCTGAAGCCCTGTGTAAGACAGCCAATACCTTGCACAATAAAGGGCAAAACCTTTCATTTATTTAACCAGGCCTAAAAAGGCAATTACGCTGGCAAGGCATGACAAAGCGGAGCAATGGTGGGGGTGCTTCACTTCCTTAGCGACTAATATCAGTGCACTTAACTAATCGTGCGTCTGATCTTGCGCGAGTCCGAAGCCACTGCAACGGTTTCGAGCAAACTATGGAGGTGGCCGCCAGCCGCTGCCACCTCAGATTCTATTTCGAGATTCGAGAATATTCTAGAAGGAACAAGGTGGAACACATAAAAGCAGTACACAGGAAGGATCGTGAGGATTTTTCTCACGGTGACGTAACAGGAGAGGTGCACGAATTTGGAGTGCGAGGCTGAGGGCGCCGGCATGTTCGCCGGTACACCCCGGCATATCAACATTTCAGTATGACACCTTGAGCATCGAGATTTGCAAAAACAAGAAATGCTTAGCGATGCAAGTGTGCGCTGATGAGATCTACGAGAGATTTTTCGTTGGGCTTCGCAGCGTGAATACAGCGCGGGTACGCAAACGGAGTGCGCCGGCATTGCCGGGGTGCAGTGAGCAAGAGCACCAATAGTTCAACATCTGAGTGAGGTAACAGCATCGAAGTCACGAGTAAAAAGTCGGAAAAACAGCAGCCATCAAAGTGCCAACTTGCAGCAAAAATCCGCTCGAAGCACCTCAGCTTCGCAGCGACAATCGTCATCCCCTTGGAACCACGCAATCACGAAAGCTGCAGTCACCCACATCAATCCTGCGCAAGCTACAACGATCAAGCTCCTTCGGCACTCAAGAGCGGTGAACGCGTTGCAGACAGGAAGCAGCACCAGTCAGCCGCTGGCATTGGGGCATCGGCGAGTGTCAGGACTGATCAGCCGGAACATTCGTACATTCCTCAAGCCCTAAGTGGAAGCAGAGTTCGCCTAACATCAACGGCGCATCATAGAAGAGCAGCTAGGGGGATTTTGTGGTATTGAGAAGTCGATTATGTGATCACAAAAGTGCAAGTTGAAAGAAACACATTGAAAAGTGTTGTGAAATGGCGCGCTATCCAGAGTGATTTTGTTTTTCTTTATTGTGATGTTGAAAGCTTCACATTGTGTGCAGCGCATAGTGTTCCACATTTTTACACCTTGTGGTGAGCAAGGATGTTACTCTGTCAAACGTTTCCATCATTACTTCGTAATCTCATGTCATTTAGAATCTTCCTGAAATTTTGTGCAACCGTTAATCATTTGCTCACGCTTAGCAACTTATGATCTTGATTCTCGGTGAGCATTACACTATTTTTCTTTGAGTACCATGTCGCATTGAATCTTTGTGTCAGGAATGTCATGTGTACTTTTCATTATTGCACTCGTGCCCTCTTGATCATTTCGTTTAATTTCTGTGTGCTTTTTAACTCGCGTGTTCAACGGTAAATAAAAATAAATATGTGTAATCTTTCAAAATTTTGTCGTCATTATCCATGCTGATAAATTAAAGTAAACTCGTGGTGCAACTATGCGAACACTGCTATTTCTAATTTCCATCTCTTCTGTCATCCATTCTCTTTCTGTGTATTTCCATCTTTAATTTCTTTTTCATTCTTCGACTTTTGAGGTTGAAATTCCTCTATCGGTAACGAGAGGCCGAAAGGCCCAGCCTCGTATCGTAACAATAACATTCATTTTTTTTAATCGCAAAACAGATGAAATGTCATTCATTTATACCGGTTGTTAGGCCCCGCGCCAGTATGGATATTCTCGTATCTATGTAAATAATGTTCGTTGAAATTTAATTCGAGTATCATAGATACTCGCCAAACCTTGAATACGGCTTGTCCGAAATTCGAGAGAGCGATCAAATTCAACTGGTCCACTCCCTGGAATTTCGAACAGCCTAACGGAGAGCGACTAAATTAAAGTGGTCCGCTCCCTGGAATTTCGAACAGCCTAACAGAGCGACTGAAAAAGCTCCCTGAAAAAATTTCAGAACCGCCTGATCTGCTATCAAAATCTGCTGCAACTAATACTATTTTCTTGCCAGTAAACTCTGGAAATAAACCGAGTATTATCTTCCCCGAGAAGAATACTGGCTCCCAAGAACGACCAGCTTAAGAATTATCAACAGGGCCGAACCGGATTCGAGCACCTAAAATCATCTATCAACTGTCTCCCAAGGAGGACCAGTCGAAATAATTATCAATAGGGCCGAACCGGATTCGCGCACCTAAATGATCTATTACTGGCTCCCAAGAAGGACCAGCCTCAATAATTCTCTAACTATTGGCGTCAAACAGAACAGCCTATCAAATCTAATAAAAATAAATATCTAAGAAGTGGGGCCGAAACAGGGACACGCCTATAATAAATATATCTAACACCGGTACGTAAATGAGCAAATTACCAAATGGTCCACATATGGCCCAATACGCAGGGAACGTGTTAAATATGGAGTTAAGGGAAAGAGACATTAAATTGAGAAAGAAGTTCATGAAACAAGATAAAAGTTGAAGAAGAAAGAAGTAACTGTTGAAAAACAGGGCAACAGTGAACCAAAAAAGACGGTCCTTGACAAAACAAAAACATTTTATTTGAACAAAGACGAGGCCAACCTAACTCACAGCTCGGGACCTCACATTCTTCCCCTGAGAGCGCTAAATCCATTAGATACAATTGTCGAATCCCCCTGAGGGGAGAAAATGTTAAAACGTGTGATGCCTAACTCTTAGGATTTTTAGAAAATTATGGTTTTATGAAAAGAAATAACTCGCATTACAAATACAAGAAAGTGTTGGAACGTTTCATCCATGAGTCATTGTTACTACAGTTGGGATTCAAAAGAGAATAACATAATTCAAAGCAGCAAAAGAATGTTGTGGCAGATTGAAAACTTTGAACTCGCTGAAAGGAGCAACACAAAAATAAGACTAGAGCTATCACGCTACTTGCAGAAGTGATCTTGCCCACTGTTACTAAACCAACACAAAAATTCAATGTACAGTATTTTTCAAAGTCAAAAAACAAATTGAAATGTTTTCAACTATTTTGAAGGAGATTTTTTAGCGTCACGAAGGTAAAATCTATAGATATTCGAATGAAATTCATTGCTGAGTGGTGTCAAGTTTCAAATCACTGATACGGGAGTGACGACAACTGGACGAAACTGAGCTTTTGCGGAGCAATTTGTTTCCATTATACAATGGAGGGTTGGATTCTTGCAAACCTGCGGCCGCAGTTTATTCAGCAAAAAAAAAGAGTTACACCCTCAAAGTGTAACTTCAACTTCAAAAGCGTGGATTTCATACCTAAAATCGGAGTTTAGAATAACACGTAAATTGATTTAAGCATCCCCAAGCATAACAGAGGCGTTTCCAACAGAAGACGGCAACATTAACCATGGACTACAGGGAACGAGGAATCTAGGCACAAGGTGTGTCCCCACACCCTGCACATATAAAAAGCAAGATGAAAAGAAGCCTGTGAAACAAGATCATAGTTCAAGATGAAATGAAGCTTGTAAAACAAGATCACAGTTCAAGAAGGAAGTTCATAGAAGGTGATATAAAAGAGCTTAAGACGTTCATGTTAGTAAATCACAAAAAGAAAAATTACAAATTTCAAGTGCTCCTTATGCAGTGCTTTCACTTATGTTGACTTTTCAGTTCTTCATCAAATACTCAAGTTCTAAGCAAGCCTTCTGAAATCTATTGCTAATAAACAGCAGTAACAAATCCGTCATACCTACTAAAATAAAGTCACTAACTTACACTAGAACCGGCCTATGGTAATAGAATTTAGGAACTCAGACAAATTAAATTATAACTACCTGTCCTGCCTAAACCTCTAGAATTTAAAACCCCCCAATATTTTTACTCACTTTCATGCCTCCAACCGCCGAATTTAGAAACACAATATTTTTCACTGATCTCATGCCTCTACCTCCAGAATTTAGACACACAAATAGTTGTCATTCACTTTCGTGGCCACGCCCCCAGTACTAAGAAACACAAATAACAGCCACTCACTTCCGTGGCTACGCCCCTCGAATTTAGAAACACAAACAGTTGCTACACACTTTCTGGCTACACCCCCATAACTTAAAACCTCGCCACTCACTTCCTGGCTTCACCCCCGGAACTGGAAAACTCGCCACTCACTTCCTGGCTACACCCCCAGAACTTGAAAACTCCCCACTCACTTCCTGGCTACACACACAGAACTTAGAAACTCGCCACTCACTTCCTGGCTATACCCCAAGAACATGAAAACTCGCCACTCACTTCCTGGCTACACCCACAGAACTTAGAAACTCGCCGCTCACTTCCTGGCTACACCCCCAGAACATGAAAACTCGCCACTCACTTCCGTGGCTACGCCCCTAGAATCTCGGATCACTAGTGGGAGTGGTGGCAGAGGACGCAGCGCTGTTGTTGCCCCCAAACTGGTTCCTGACGATAGACGAGGCCGCGTTGGCGGTGGCAGACTGCACGTGCTCGTTCCTCATGACACCCTGCGTGAACTCGGCCTGGGCCTTAGCAAAACTGGCTCCTGTGCTGCGGTAGATGCGATGCACCTGGTAGGGGTGCATGAGCTCACTAGATGAGCTTCTGCCAACTTCACAGGCATAGAAATAAGGAAATGAGCTTGATGGGGAAAATTAGAGTATATGTAATTTTCAGAGAACTGAAATCAGGGGTAAACAATCAGGGAAGTATGAATATTAATTTAAAAGTGATAACTTCATGGGTATAGAAATGAAAGAAACGAGCTTGATGAGAAAAATTAGAGCAAATGTCATTTCTAGAAAACTAAAATTATGGGCTAAACGACCTGGGAAGTTTTTATACACTTGTGTAGTAAAATTACTCATTTAAATACTCCATGGACGTAGAAATAAAGAAAATGAACTAAATAAGAGAGATTAAGGGGATCTGTCCTATTTGGAAAGGAAATGAGTGGCTGGCTATACAACCAGGATGCATGATTGGAAACTGTTTCAGTGAAACGACTACAACTGCTAGCAACTGTGCTTACAATGATGATGCTACATGTCAAGTCTTTACTAGTATGAGAAACTATAATAGAACCGTTACATATTTTATTGTGCACATGCCAGAGGTGACTTGTGTAATGAATAGCAAGCCAGAATTAATACAACTAGAATTGGATGCAATGGCAATACAAATACAGTAAAATTCGAAACTTTGCTGCCCCAACTTGAGTGGAATTGATAGGCTTTGCTATTTTAAGAGGAGTTGAATTCAAGGCTGTGCAACTTTATTTGAGTGAAATCAGCACCTTAAATTGACTTAGATTCTGTGAGGGATGGTGGCATGGAGCATACTACAATATTATTGAGTTACTTCAAAGTATAAAAATTTGAGGACATTTTATACAAAGGCTAAAACTTTGATGGGTAACACAAACCTAAAAAATTATGAATACATAACCACAAATTTAAAACAACCAATATCTTATACTAGTTGAATTACAGAAGTAAACCAAGTTACCAACATAAGCAGAAAGAAAGCAACTCAACAACCTTAACTTGAATATAAAGAAGTTTCAGCACACAGAAAATGGTGGAGTATTAACTGATCATACAGGTTAATTACACAATTAAACCATAGCCACCCCATGCACACCTGAAAAATGATGGTCATCTCAGTACTCCCGTTTTTATTACTTTTCAATTCATTACATACTGACTTTCCACTATCAAAATTTGTTTTCCAACAGAATTATGAGCACTAAAATATTGAAAAGAAATCAGGTACTTGATTGAATACAGGGAAAAATGGTTGTAAATTATCACCTGAAATGTGAATAGTAGAAGACCAGTATTGGAAATTTAGGGCATTTTCAAACTAGTAACCAAGTGGAAAAACTCACATTACGAATTACTGTAAACCTCTCTTCTGAGAATAGAGTTTCTTTCCAGAGAGGAGGCGAAAGGCATCATTTAATTTAGAATTAAAAGATCGGGGAATCTCTGCACGAGGCAAGAGCACACGCACCTTGCCCATAGAAAAAGCAAGATTGAAAGAAGTTTATGGAACAAGATAAAAGTTGACAAAGAAAATCATTGGAGAGAAAAAAAGTAGTGAACCAATAAACGATGGTCTGTAACACACCAAATATTCTTTCTATTATATAAAAGAGAAGCCTACTTAGCCTTGAGCTTGTGACCTGACATCATTCTCCAGGAAGTGCCAATTCTTATGGATACAATGGTTGTCTCATCCTGAGGGCTTATGTTTTTCAAAATATTTCAATGTTTCAATATAAAGATGAGTCCTTTAAATCTCTTCAATTATTAAACCACTGAGTGAACCCCAAAACTGAAGAATATACACAAACTATGGAAGCCCATAACAAACATTTTTTGAAGACTAAATGCCTAAAGGTTACACTCTAATCAACATAAGTTGTCTCATCAAGGCATCATCAACCCAAGAAGAAGGCAACCACTATGCAATCTGATCACCAAGGATTTTGGTAGATCAATGCTGCACAGTATTTTAACTTTGTAGTTGAAAAATTCCCTTAGAATTCTAAAAATAATGAATAAAAGTAAAATAGTTCCAGAACTTTGAGTCAAAAAAAGAAATTAAAATATTTTCTTATTCCAAAACAAAAAATGAGAGAACAAAAATTCAAATTTTTGAATAATTCAGATCATAATGACCTACCTAGTGCCTAAGAAACATTTCTCACTCAAATTAAAAGCCAATAAAGCTTTCGGCAAGCATTTTGAATTGAAAATCGTAAAAAATAAATTTTGCTAGTAGATTAAACTTTGGAAACCCTACGTTCATTCAAGACCTATTTGAAGCTGCATCATGCTGAAAAACTCAAAACTATAAAACGATTTATTCAAATAAAATAAATCTGTGACTATCAGCTCAAAGTCCACGATGAATCCTATTCATTATTAGAGTATTCAAAAGCTTGTTCTCATAAGATCTATACTCACGGGTAAATTTTCAGATCAGTTATCATGTAACAGACCTTTCGATTGACCCAAAACTCAATGACAAATATTCATTGAGTGAACTTTTTCTTTCATTCAAAATCCACAGGAGTTAATAGCTGGTCCCTAGGTGGCCAAGTGCATAGAGAAGCATGAATCATAGGTTGGATTGATCATAGTTAGATGATGGAGAATTTTCCTGATGTTCTCACAATAGGACAAAGGTGTACAAAATTCTACATGTCGATGTAAATTTAGATTCAAAAATGTATACATTAGATACCTATGGCTGACACACGCGAGAATATTTTTGATCTGAACTTCAGAGACGTGACCACAGCTGACCTCAGAACGCAACAAGTTTGAGCGTCAGATTCCTCACCAACCGACCACTGTTCACTTCATCTAATCCTCAGTGCTGTGCGAGCGCAATTAGGCAGCGTAACGTATCGGTTACTTTTTGGGCTTAGGTTCGCGTGCTGTACTACTGTATTGTCGTACTGTTTTGCGCGCTTTAAACATCGTCACCGCCTCTGTAGGCTGCCTGTCCGGAGGGACCCATTGACGTGTGGGAGCTTCTCGGACCGTCGCATTGATGGCCCAGACTGGGTAACCGTGAAGTGTGCCAGGAACACTTTTGCGCTATATCTATTGTGAACTTTTAATGTTCTGGTCCTCTGAGCAAGAACCTGAAAAATTTTTCACTTTAATAATGCCGTGTTTGCTTAGTTCAACGTGAATTTATTCAATTTCAAAATTTAAACGTAAAATTATTAATGTAACCACTGTAATGTAGTAGGGACATCTATTCATAGGCATAAAAGTGTGTGCTGGGTGGGAGATGCCTGGAGGGAGGAGTCGGAGTGGCCTTTGGTTCGAAATAAAACTTTACTTAGAGCCTTTGACTTTTCTTCGTCTTCCATTTTTCTGCGCAAAAGGTCTAGTACTTGAAATTTCAATACCAAGTCTGAAGAAGAAAACAAGACAAACATGTTGCAAAGAATAATAAGTGCAAACCTCTATTCCTATCATGAAGATGTCACCATAAAATCTGGATACTTATCATGCATGATTCGTCCCACATGAAAAAACTATGGAATAATCAATCTTGCAAAACAAACCTTGACACAATATAAGTTTCATTGATACGCAACATAGTGTACAACTTAACCAAGAACAACATCATATCACAACATTGAAGCTGCATAACTGCAAGACCAAAGTGAACCTCATTACAAGGCACATGAATAACTGAACCCGCACAAAAAATCAGGCAATTCTACTCGTTCTTGACAATTTGGTAACCCTGAAAACTCGACAACCTTAAGGTGAAATTGTCCGGAGGCAGCTGGACACACCCAGAGGAGAAGAATCACCATACCACCAGCATCAGCAGAGGCGCCCAGGGCAACCAGCACTAGGAAGATGCCCAGGCCAACGTAGCCAGCTGAGAATGCAGAACCAACTGCCACCCACCCACTGAACAGTAAGCGAGCAACTTGTGAGCAATTTACTACAGTCAAAGTAGGCTCTTTTGACACGTTGACTGTGATGGGTTAACCTGAAGTTTAATATTTAACTCAAATCTAAAGTCGAAAGTTGTTAGCAATTTCATAAATACAAAACATTAATTGGGTTCGTTAAATACCCTTAATATCAAAAATCTTAAGCACGACCAAACCGATGTGTCGCATCACAAGCAACGTGTTAACTCGATCGACAGCATCTCAACTACACTGATTTATATAACTTGGTACCTTCTTTCACCAAGAGGTGTGGCTGTACCTATGATCAGTCATGGATCATACCCACATGGATCAGTCGTGCTGGTCACTAAAAAATCACAAAAGACTTTGCCAAATGACAGAGTAAAGCAAAAAATGGAAAGTAGGAAGTTTTTCTTTCTTGAGGAGAGAAATTGAAAAATTTTGTTGATGGAAAACAATACAATCGCAAATTTTAATTAAAAATTCCCAAAATGTTGTGTTCCATACTTCATTACTCTAGTCACCATTTTTCACATTTGCCTCAAAAATAATGAAGTTCACCCTAAATAAAAAGAAATGCATTGTAGCAGTTCTCAACATTAGAGATCTGAATAAGATTAGATCACAAATTAGTTCAAGCCTCCTTAACTACAACAGAAGTGTTCCAAAGAGATTTGAATGAAATTGATGCAAAATTATGTCATCCTTAGTTTCCATAGGGATAATGGCATTGCAGAAATGCAAAAAATTGTATCATTTAGTATGGGGGAAATGCACGGCAGAATCTTCACTCAGATTGTGTTCCCTCACAAGATACCCTGTGCATGGCAACAGTAAGTTAAGAAGAAAGGTTGTGACACAAGATGAAAGTTTAAAGAAGAAATTTGTAGGTGCTGGAAAACCGGACGGCGGAGAACCAAAAAAAATGACCCTGAACAAAAAAATTGATTACTTCAACATGAAGAAGGCCTACCTAACTCTTAGCTCGGGACTTCACAACTCATTCCAAGTAGTGCTAATTCCCATAAATATAGCTCCTGTGGTGTAGGAGGCCTAAATGCTTGTCACATAAATTGAAGCTAACTAAATTTCAATTAGGGCATGGCTGGCAAGTACATGAATCATTAACACGTGGAATGACGGAATTCCAAAAGTGTGAGAAATGAAAATTTAAAATTCATTTACGTACTTCTATCATTTAGTTTGCGTCAAATTCTGAAGCATGAAATAAATTATTTTTAGCATTAGATTCAAAGTTTAACTTCCATTGCTGCGCAAGTAACAATTACCAAGAAACTTTGTGAAGTTCAAGCTCAAGTGGCATCACAAGTGTGCTAAATTTGGACGTTTAATTTGTACAGCTTGCAATGCTTGCAAATTAAGGCTTGCTTGTCTCAATGAATTGAAAAGACAAAACAAGAATAACAGACAATAATAAACGCTCATGAAGTCGGTCAGTTGCACGGTAAACCCGCCTCCCACACAAAGAGAGGCGGAGCAGAGGGAAATGGAAGATAATGCTGACCTAACTAGAAATCTAAACCTAGCAGACTCCTGCAGCAAGCGTTGCTGATTCTGAAGTGCACTAGTGCACCAACTGACAAGGTCAGACACGATCAGCATAACGCTATGAGTGTAGCTCAGGTATCTTACGTACCCCAAGGGAAACTTAGTTCTCTAGGTGCACTATAAGAAAATATAAAAGATTTTTCATCTAAAAATACTGCGACAGAGACATTCTTGAGAAGAGTATAGGAGGGAAAAGTGAAATTAAAAAGCTTCAGCATTACTTCTTGCGTTTTGGTTGATAACTTCAATGCACAAACACACTAAAGTTAGGAATGTGAAAAATGATATAAAATTTTTTTTACATTTTAAAAACCACCACCATCACCACTGCACGTAGCTTATATCACATAACTTAGCTCGGTGAAACAGAGGCACACAATAATTGATGTGCACCCCTTATATTTACATGGTAAATCATGATCATCACAGCTTTGACTGTGGATTATTATAACAATCATGATCAGATTCTGACCGAGGTTTCATAATTAACTTAAGCACTAAAAGTTCTGTTTGACCTTAAGACTTCACTACTAAGATACTCATACTAAAATCTCAAACACAGAGATTAGTAATAAAAATTATTATAGTGAATGTAGTAAAACAAAAACTTCAACGGCCAAAATCAGAGAAACTATAAAGCCCTACGATTTTGGAACTGCTTCAAAATAAGACTATACCTTTGCACTACACCGAATTTACTCACTTTTCACATCATCTTCTTCTAGTTGTGTGATTTATTTCTCAACAGTAGAGACGTAATATTTACTTAGGGGAAAATTCCCGTTCAGTACTGATAGAAATGCTTCTTACTGCTAAGAAAAATATTCCGTAACAACCGAAGGAAAATTTCCCACAGCTAAATCAAAACTAAACTAAAACAGAGAACCTAATCCTTAGCCTTACATTAAAATATTTGAATTCCCAAAAAAAATTCATAGTCAAGGATTTTTCAATTTTTAAAAACAGATGTTAGTACGAATGAATTATATTTTAATTGGGGGAAAACACAAAACTAGCGCTTCATCCTTTTCAAATCAGCCTTGGGTTAGATTTTATATAAGTTGGTTTGCGCTTCTGTACTCACAACAAAGGAGTTCCAGAGAGTGAAAGGAGGGAGGTCCCATTCAGCATGGAATTAAGGGAACAAAGAATTTATGCATGAGGTGCATTCTTACACAAGATTGTCTGCGTATAGAAGCAGCATGTTAAGAATGAATTTTATGAAGCAAGATGAAAGTTGTAAAAGAAAGTAGTACATGATGAGAACCAAGACAGTAGTGAACCGAAGAAATATGGTCCATGACAAAACCAAAACCTATTCTATTTCAACAAAAAGAAAGCTTACCTACCAATCAGCTCAGGACCTCACATTTTCTCCTGTGATTGTCAATTCCCATAGGCACAAAAGTTGTACACCCTGGGGGGCTGGGCTGTTGCTCAACAAGAGAACTGGGAGACATGGGGCTAAAAATAATACGTTCTAGCGTATCTAAAGGAGGACACCAAATTCAAATTTCAATCGAGTGATTAAGGTTACACTATAGTAAAAGTTTCCGTGTCATTTGGGTTTTGTTGAAGCATGATTGTGAAAGGAAACATGAAGTGAAAGGAAGCATGAAAGTGAAAGGAAGCATGAAAGTGAAAGGAAGCATGAAAGTGAAAGGAAGCATGAAAGTGAAAGGAAGCATGAAAGTGAAAGGAAGCATGAAAGTGAAATGAAGCATGAAAGTGAAAGGAAGCATGAAAGTGAAAGGAAGCATGAAAGTGAAAGGAAGCATGAAAGTGAAAGGAAGCATGAAAGTGAAAGGAAGCTTGAAAGTATTCCGGCGAGTAAATATTATATTTAAGTTAAATCAGAAAATGCCATAATTATTATGTCTTCAGAGAAAAAATAAGTAGAATATTAGGTAAAGACGCTTTCAGGATACCTGCCTGAGTACGGTTTAAGAACGTTTTATTAGTTGACAGATTAGTGTTAGTTTAAGTCTTCCTAACCACAACAAAGGCGTTTCAAAGAGAGGAAGGTTCCATTTAATATGGACTTGAAGGAACGCGGAATCTACGCGCAAGGTGCATAGAAATGGAAAATTGAGAAAGAAATTGAAGAAGAAAGTAGTAGGTGCTGAAAAAGAGGACAGCAGTGAAAGGATAGTCTGTTAACAAAATTAAAAAAATCTCTTCTATTTTAACAAAAAGAAGGCCTACCTAGCTCTCAGCTCAGGCCCTCACACATTTTCCCCTGAGAGCGCTAATTCCCATAGATACAATAGTTGTATCTCCTTGAGGGGATATACTTGAGAATAAACCTAGAAAACTGTCATTTCTTTGCTCAAACAATTTAGGGAGTATTTTAGATCAGTGTTTTTTGGGTTCTGAACAAGTGAGGAATGTCTTTACAGTCTGTGCAAGGAACCACTCGAGTACAGAACAGAAATAAATATTCTCAAAAAAGAAATACGTGCTTCAGCACGCACAGAAAAAATCAAGAATATACATAGAAATTTGCCAAAAAGGGAAAAACAGTGAACCCAAGCTGCACCATTACTTACTAACAAAACACTCGGCACACACAAAATAACCAGGAAAATATGAACAGCACACTTATGGATCTCAGAGAAGGCAAATAAGTGTTTAAAATATAGAATTCACTCAACGCGAAACTCGTCAAAACTTTCATTGCCAGTAATAGAAAGAACAGAACACAGTACTGACACTCGAAAATTTCAGTCTAAGTCAATGCAGTTCTCATCCTGGAAATTAAAAGCAAAATTCCAAAGATCACGCTCAACTCAGTGGTTAATAAGTGGCACTATAACTCGCCTATGAACTCTGTGCACTAGAAAGAACTCTTAAGTTCAAATTGAACAATCACCATTCCTTCACACCAGTCACACTGAACAAGAAAAGGTTTTTCACACAAAACAAAAAAGAGTTGACCAAAGAACCCATGAAATTTGCCACGAGACCAAACCTAACCCATCAAACATACGAGAAACTTCATTGAACTAACTGGAGGGCAGCTTAAATCCAAAATCACAAACTTCCACCAAGAACGAGAATGGCTGTTTGAAGGTCATTTTCAGGAAAAATTTTGATGAGGAGCTCTACTGTGTGTCTTGAAGTTTAGTTGGAAAATAAATCAGTGCTGGGGCCAAGCAAACAATCAATGAAACACAGATAAATTATTTTGGTTCAAACACAGCAAGGCATTGTGCATGAGCACTGAAGTCATTTCATATCCTATTTGAGCACCCCGATTAGATAAGATTATATATTAGTTTAAGCTTCTCTAACTACAGCAAAGCGTTCCTAAGAGACGAAGGAGGAGGAGGGAGGGACGATTTAGCTTAGGAACTCGGAGTCCTTGAACTTGTTGCACGGAAACAGTAAGTCGTGCAAGAAGTTTATGAAACAAGATGAAAGTTGAAGATAAAAGTAATGGGTGCTGAAAAACATGACAGCAGTGAACCAAATTAGATGGTTTGGCACAAAATTAAAACTTATTCTTTTTCAATAAAAGGAAGGTCTACTGCTACCTCACTCATGGCTCAAGGCCTCACATTTTCCACCAGGAGCGCTAATTTCCATAGATACAATACGCAATGAAAGAAAAAAATGGTCCAGAAAAGAATGAAAAACTTGTTCAATTTTAACAAAAGGAAAATACATCCCACTAGCAGCTTGGGACCTCACATTTTCCCTCTAGGAGCGCTTATACTATAGATACAATAGTTGCACCCCCCAGAGACTTGAAATGACCATTGTGCTATAGAAAATACAAAGAAGCAGATGTAGCAAAAGTTTGAGAGTTTTCAACAAGCAAACACCCGGTACTAGCACAAAAATAACATCGTGTCTGGAATTCAGGCCGCTGGTCTGTATTCCAGGATTTGTAACCTAACGAAATAATCAGGTTCTAATGACACGGTATACATTTTGTTGCAGTTCAAATTGACAACTTGGAATCTCTGCTTTTACACGCTTAATAAATGACTTTTACAGAAATATCCATCCAAATGCGTTGTTTAATTTTCTCTGCGTTCGTGATTCAATGTACTTTTTTCCAAAGGTTAATTTCATTGAGATCCATGAAAACAACTCTTCCGATTTCCTGAATTTAATGATAATACTGATAACAATTTTATTTTTCAGACACACAGAAGCGCAACTCAACAACAAGCGCCTGAAATAGTCATTTCCCTAAGCAGAGAAGTGAAGGCCAGCAAGAGTGCAATGACGGCGGTCAGAAGGAAAAAACGAGCGCAATGACGGCGACCAGAAGGCGAAGAAGAGTTCAGTAACGGTTGTCAGAAGGAGAAGAAGAGTGCACTGACGGCAACTAGAAGGAGAAGAAGAGTGCAATGACGGCGGTCAGAAGAACAGTGCAGAGACCCGAACAAGGGAAGTGTCACCTCAACAAGGGCATAGATCATAGCGGTCGCAAGGAGCGCCCACAGCAGCGAGACCATGGCGATGACGGCCCCTAGCCCCACACCAGCAGCATACGATGCTGACCTAATCAACTGCACCGCCAAGATCATGCCGCTGGGAAACGGGCAGGGACTCAAAAACGTAGTTGCGTGGTGGCAAAACCAAAATAGAGTAAGGAAGACACACAAAAATGATCAGGAGTTCAATTCAGTGTGAGACTACACGGGAGCACATGGAGTGATGATTATTGTAGATTGGAATTGGAAAGTCAAGAGGGTTTTCCCGAGGAAGGTTAAGGTTTTGGTATCATGCTTGGCCCTAAGAGGTCGTATTGTAATGATTTTTTTAATTCCACTGTTTTTTTCAAAACACAGTCATTAACTATTCGAGTTTGATAGGTGTTATCATCACGCGAAAAATATCGGCAGCCGAAGGTAATCGCTCGGCATGACTGGACATTAGCATGTTTTGCGGACAGCAATAATTTTGTTTACCAATGTCAGAACAAGGATTTGAATGAGGAGAAGAAATTATTTAAATTAAAAAACTAAAACTCACTTGACTATTGACACTATAATGTGATAATTCTTTGATTCTATACGCTGTGAGTAAAAACAGTTCCAACTCTTGGCACTACACCTTGAAAACGGAATTGCACGGAACATAAACTGAACTTCAGAAAAGTTCATCCACACACATTCAATGTTGTGTTTTCCACAGTGCATTTGGTCTTTAATTATAATTTGAAGGAATACCAGGGTAAGTGACAAAACAGCAGTGTCAACACTCGTACCACAGGAAGCAAACATGAGAAATGTGCAAGTATCATGGCAAACACAATATTAATGCTACCAAAAATGCGATTCATGCGATACATGTAGTATGGTGCAACATTTATTTTTAACTGCAATACTGTGTTGTGTGAGATGGGAATGTTGGGGTTACGTACCATTTTGGAAGACGACAAAACTGAAGCAAACGTCAAAATTTTTGGAAGTCTCAAAATGCACACAGACGTGAAACTTTTGAAAATGGATATGCTAATCAAGTGATAATCTTTTGAGCTGGCTTATCACTAGCAGCACTTTGCTTTTATTTCCAATCAATACCCTTCGGTGTCTGGCAATGTGACCCAACGAGTCACGTTAAGCCAATGATAGGTTTTGCGTAATTGAAATTTACCTAACGAAAAGTACTACGAAGAAAAATTCAATACAAGAGCTAGCAAGAGAAATTAGAGGTCGCATCAAAATGACATCAGTAATATCAACTCGTCTACAAATAACACGGAAAAAACACTTGAGGGAAAACAAAAACCAGCCAGCTAACAAGCAAAACTTTTTCAAGTGAACTACACACCCAAATGCGGTCAGGGCATTTTTTGCACCTGAACAGAATAAATGTTACCGAACCTCACAACCAAAAAACATCATTAACATTTTGATGGTTTGTAGGACCTCATAATGGAGAAAAATTATATAAAATCCACCTACCACGCATATATTTCTTAAAAAAAGGTAAGTTTTACTAAAAACGTAGTAGGAACGTTAGGTCTAACTAGCATTCAAGCAAGTAATCACATAAAATTTAAACAGTACAATGCATAGGCGATGATGGTGGTTACGTCAATAACACAAGGTCAAGTTTGATTTAACTGCACAGGGAGTGTAGGAAGAACTGCGCACTTGGTGTTCGTTTCGAAATTTGAACTTCCCAAAGCTTTGAAATAGATCGAATTAACTGCACAGGGGGCATGAGAAGAACAGCCCACTTGATGTTCGTTTCAAGGTTTAAACTTCCTGAAGTCATAAAATAGAATTAACTGCACAGGCACTATAGGAAGAACTGCACACTTGAGGCTCGTTTCGAAGTTCAAACTTTTTGAAGCTACGATATGGAAAGAAATTTTATTCGTTTCCAAGTAGCCCAACGCCCGTTACACCGAGTATCAGTCTCTGATGGCCAACTGCAGTCACAAGCTGTCCCACACAGCGCATGCCTCGTACTTGCGTGACGACACTGAGTATGCTAAGAACAGAGGAAAGTCTCGTCCTATATCACCCTCTCGAAACAAATGAAAGAAATCACTTGTCTAAAATGAACTAAAACTAAGGACGACATAATTTTGCACCAATTTCATTCAATTCCTAGCGCACCAAGAAAACAAGTTTCAAAAATATTACTAACACAGTTGGAATGATAAAATCGAGGTATGATTACAATATAAAAAGCTTCCGATGTATACATAATTTATTTCGCATTCAATAAAGTCGTATAACAGTTCTACACAACCATAAGTGTTAACTAACTGCATCAGACATATTTCCAACACCTACGTTATTCTTCAAACATCCTAAGGCAACTGAGATCCAAGTATTAGCAGCAGCATCAGAGTACAAAAATATATTTCTCTAATGCAGGTCATTCGTCATCAAGTCAGCCAAAAATGACACTGTCTATCAATAAGAAAAATCACTGCAACTGAGATCACATTATTGTGGAAGGGCGACTAAGCAACAGCATCTGAGTACAAAAATGTATTTCTCTAATACAGGTCATTCATCATGAAGTTGTGTAAGCGATAAATGGCACTGTCCATCAATTAGAAAAATCACCGCCCTGGAACAGCAGCAGGCACTGGAGGTGCAAGCTTAACAGCGAATTGATGTTACATGTGAACTATTGCTTAATAAGTGTAGTGAGATTAATATGGCTGTGGCGATCTTGAAAGAGCAGTCGTCTTTTAGGCGATGTTGTAGTTATAAAATACTCGAAATTAGAAACACATCCGGCTGACACTCGTGAGAATATATTTTTTGACTACGGCGGTCGCATTTCGGGGACAAAAAAAGGCTTTGGTTACTGTAGTTGAGTATAAAACAAAAAACTCTATGGCTAGTGTAAGTACGAATAAAATAAAATTCGCTTTGAATAAAAACCTTACACTAAAACGTGAGAATTCAACTGCTTTGGTTACTGCAGTTGAGTAAAAAATAAATAAACACTCTGGCTACTGTGGTTAAGTGTAAAATCGATTTGATTAAAAAAAACATACACTAAAACATAAAAATTCAACTAAGTTAAAATGGTTATTAACATCCCATAATCTGAGTGTAAAATCGAAATCGGTTGGTTTCAAAAACCCTACACTAAAACATAAAAATACACCTGAGTTAAAATGATTATAAAAATCCCATTACCTTCAACAAATTTCTGCCACATTCTCAAGCAAAAGAAGCAGGGAGAGAGCACTTACCAGGACCCCATGCTGGGGACGCCCACAGCAGACACCACGGCAACCACCGTTTGGAAAAAGAAGATGAAGAAGAACACCTTGAAGTTGAATGACGAGTCGTCTCTGTTGGCAAAATACAAGAACTCAGAGACTAGGCATCGTTATTACGGGACTTAATTTAGTTATAACCATTTATCCCAATGGTAAAGTGATCCTGTGCAAATTTGGGGCTTGGTGAACAGTTACGACAAATGGATTCGACATTAAGGATAGTTAACATTTCTCCTTCTGAAAAAAGGATTTAGCCCAAAATTCAAGCGTTTGTGGCAAAATGAAAATGCTGAAGTGCATGAACTAGGCATCGTCAACACGAAAGGAAATTTTGGTTTTAACTATTCATAACAACTTCGAATGGGCATGTAGCGTAAATTTTCTAGACGCCTAGATAAAGATTAGATTATAGGTTAATATGAGCCTCCCGAATTACAACAAAGATTTCCAAAGAGAGGAAAGAGGGAGGCACAATTTAGTATGGACTTAAGGGAACGCAGAATCTATGCACTAAGTGCATAGAAACAGCAAGATGTGAAAAAAGCTCATGAAATGAGATATAGGTCGAAGAAGAAAGCAGTAGGAACTGAAAAACAGGACAGCAGCAAACCGAAAAAGAAAACTGTTCTTGACTAAAAAAAATTCTATTTTAACAAAAGAAAGGCCAACCTAACCTTTAGCTCGGGACCTCACATATTTTCCCTGGGAGCACAAAATCTAAAAGATACTATAGTTGTATCCCCTTGACAGAGCAGAAGAGACGGCACATAAACCTGTTCCCGTGACAAGTGGTGGGTCAACCCTGGGCACCCTCCACCGTAGTGATTGAAACGCTATTTCAGAAATA